>JBBGZY010003402.1:0-230150 GCA_037952925.1 Lithobates clamitans | reverse complement strand
ACTTCCTCTCTCTATTCTTCTCTCCCTTCCTCTCTCCATTTGTCTCTCCCTTCCTCTCTCTGCCATCCCTCTATGTAGCGGTGAGATCTCTCTGTCCTCTCTTTGTATTTATCTAAACAGGTCATCTCTGTCTGTCCCTCTCCCACTCTGTGTATGATCTGTTTAGCCAGGAAACCATTCTCTGTATCACAATGTACAAGTTACAAATAATGTCTGATTTCTGTGACACGCGGTGATGAGGTTCTCTCAGTCCTTTTAGTGATGGATCTATACTATATTACCAAAAGTATTGGGACGCCTGCCTTTACACGCGCATGAACTTTAATGGTATCCCAGTCTTAGTCCGTAGGGTTCAATATTGAGTTGGCCCACTCTTTGCTGCTATAACCACTTCAACTCTTCTGGGAAGGCCGTCCACAAGGTTTAGGAGTGTGTCTATGGGAATGTTTGACCGTTCTTCCAGAAGCGCATTTGTGAGGTCAGGCACTGATGTTGGACGAGAAGGCCTGGCTCGCAGTCTCCACTCTAATTCATCCCAAAGGTGTTCTATCGGGTTGAGGTCAGGTCAAGTTCCTCCACCCCAAATTTGCTCCTCCATGTCTTTATGGACCTTGTTTTGTGCACTGGTGCACAGTCATGTTAGAACAGGAAGGGGCCATCCCTAAACTGTTCCTACAAAGTTGGGAGCATGAAATTGTTCAAAATGTCTTGGTATGCTGATGACGCCTTAAGAGTTCCCTTCACTGGAACTAAGGGGCCAAACCCAACCTCTGAAAAACAACCCCACATCATAATCCCCCCTCCACCAAATGATTTGGACCAGTGCACAAAGCAAGGTCCATAAAGACACGGATGAGCGAGTTTGGGGTGGAGGAACTTGACTGGCCTGCACAGAGTCCTGACCTCGACCCGATGGACCTTGTTTTGTGCACTGGTCCAAATCATTTGTTATAGCTGCAAAGGGTGGGCCAACTCAATATTGAACCCTACAGACTAAGACTTGGATGCCATTAAAGTTTGGTACTATAGTGTACATGGGGTTGTACAATACGGGACATGTTCTAGTATTCGATCCATACATTGTAGGGATTTACACTATAGATAAGCCTGGTACTTTGTACGTCTCAGGATTCTGGATAAGACGTCTTTTATGCTGTGAGTATGATTTCTAAAGACACTTTGTTGCCGATCTGACCATGTACAATGTCCCCATAGAACCAGAGAACATGAATGGCCCTGTCTGTAGCTGAACCCCTTGGCATTGCATTGTGGGATGTTGGGGGGCGGGGCATTTAACTGCTGACTTGGAGAGAAGTCGGTATTTGCATATAAAGTGTGCCTTGTAAATTCCAGTCTAAAAAGTGCCAGCAAGCTTCAGGTGGTCTTTATAGCTAGATCAGATCTTGCGGATGCTTTATATCCACTTGGAGTTTGTCTTTAAATTGTAAAACAAAATCTTGTGCAGTGTTGATGCTGCACTTTGCCTTCCATCTCTATGGCAGCACATGGCAGCGGCGGCAGGTGCCCCTTGGGGGGGGGGGGGGGGGGCCTTTAAGGGTTGTAAACACCAGAGGAGTTTGATGAGCTTTTCTACTCTTGGGATCACTGTGATTGGCTGTCACAGGGACCACATGATCTGCAGCGCCTTCTACCAGCTCCCAATCTTTGCTATGTGACCCTGAATTGTCAGCGACAGTCACAGTGCCGGAGGAGTACAATTGAGCGTGCCCCCGGCGCAAAGCACCGACGCAGTGCAAAAAATGTGGCAGCACAATATAAGAAAACCTTGGCACTGTCACATATATGGGGCAGCCGGTGGGGGAGGGGTCACATCAAACTTCCAAATAAAACTTAGGAGTCTATTTATACATTTTGGACACAATTTTCACCCAGGATTCACACATTTTGAAATTTTTATCTTAATGGGCACTGATGGGCACAGATAAGCACTGTTAGGCGGCACCGATGGGCACTGATAAGCACCAATAGGCAGCACTAATGGGCACTGATAGGTGGCACTGATGGGCTGCACTGATAAGCACTGATAAGCAGCACTGATGGGCACTGATAGGTGGCACTGATGGGCTGCACTGATAAGCACTGATAAGCAGCACTGATGGGCACTGATATGTGGCACTGATAGGCGGCACTAATGGGCAGAACTGATGGGCACTAATAAGCATGATAGCCAGCACTGATTGGTACTGATAGGCAGCACTGATAGGCGGCACTGATGGGCACTGATAAGCAATGATAGGCAGCACTGATGGGCACTGATAAGCAATGATAGGCAGCACTGATGGGCACTGATAAGTGGCACTGATGGGCACTAATATGTGGCACTGATAGGGAGCACTGATAGGTGGCACTGATAGGCGGCACTAATGGGCAGCACTGATGGGCACTAATAAGCACTGATAGCCAGCACTGATTGGTACTGATAGGCAGCACTGATAGGCACTGATAAGCAATGATAGGCAGCACTGATAGGCACTGATAAGCAATGATAGGCAGCACTGATGGGCACTGATAAGCAATGATAGGCAGCACTGATGGGTACTGATAAGCAATGATAGGCAGCACTGATGGGCACTGATAAGCAATGATAGGCAGCACTGATAGGCACTGATAAGCAATGATAGGCAGCACTGATAGGCACTGATAAGCAATGATAGGCAGCACTGATGGGCACTGATAAGTGGCACTGATAGGCGGCACTGATGGGTGGCACTGATAGAGAACATTGATGGGCACTTATAGGTGCACTGATAGGCTGCATTTGATGGGTGCTGGTGGGGCTGCATTTGATGGGCACTTCATTAAAAAGGTGGGGTATACATGGGCAGGGAAAAGGGGGTGGAGCCAAGGGGGGCTGCAAAATGAGGTTTTGCCAATCAGCTCTCAGAGCTCTCCTCACTGAGCTCTGCAGAGTGTGATTGACAGCCTCAGCTCTGTTTCTGTGTGCCGTGTGAGAGGGGGGGTGTCCCTTCCCTCCAATCAGCTCTCAGAGCTCTCCTCACTGAGCTCTGCAGAGTGTAGATTCAGCTCTCCGCCCTCTCTTTTCTGAAATCCCAGACAAGCTGTATATATTCATCATCACGCCCCGAAGTTTGAGGTCGCCCATTTTACATGTGGCTCTTATTGATGTTTATCCTTAAGGGGGCAATGCTTGGAAGATTTTAAAAGGGTGCTTTATCTAGTGCACTATATTTGTGAGTGTTGTTATTCTTTTAGTTAATAAAGCTGAGAGTGTGTTAATGTTACACCAGGACAGGTTATGTATGTAGACTGTTCTGCTGAATGGGCTGGATCCTGAGTGGATGGTGCCCTTCTCCTGGTGGATTGCTGCAGTGTATTGACCCAGCTTACTGCGCATGCTGACCTCACCTGAGTGTAGGTCATATCCTGGAGGGAAGCGTCGGCAGTGAAAAGTGGCGAGACAACAGCGGCGGAGCGCGTTTATATTGTATATGATGGACCGGCACGCATGATACTCTATGCACTGATATTTAAAGGAGAAGCACACTTACACAAAGATTGAAGTTGTGATATAAATAAAGAACTACCGTGGATATATATTATCAATTGATCACATTAAGATGATTTTTATGATGACAGTTTTTTTTTTTTTGGTATTTTATTAACCAATTGCCCTACAGAAGATTTACCCCCCTTCGTGACCAGGCCAATTTTTTGCAATACGGCACTGCGTTATTTTAACTGACAATTTGCGCGATCGTGGGACGCTGTACACAAACAAAATGCATAGTATTTCTTCCCCCCACAAATAGAGCTTTATTTTGGTGGTATTTGATCACCTTTTTTATTTTTTTGTGCTATAAAGAAGAAAAAAAACGACAATTTGGAAAACAAAACAAAACTTTTTTACTTTCTGCTATAAAACACATCCAATAAAAAAAAAATCGAATTTCTTCACAAATTTAGGCCAATATGTATTCTGCTACATATTTTTGGTAACAAAAAAAAAAGTCCCAACAAGAGTATATTTTGTATATTAACAAAAGTTATAGCGACTGTGAACCATGGTATATATAATGGAATTTTATTTTTTTTACTATACTAGTAATAGCGGCAATCAGCGACTTATAGCGGGACTTGGAATATTGCAGCGGACAATCTGACATTAACTAGCACTTTATGGGAACCAGTGACACTAATACAGTGATCAGTGCTAAAAATATGCACTGTCACTGTACTAATGACACTGGCTAGGAAGGGGTTAGCATCAGGGGCAATCAAAGGGTTAAATGTGTGCCTAACCAGTGTTTTTGTGTTTACTATGTGTGCTGCATTTACTAAGGGACATGATGAATTCTATTCCCGCCACACTCCTATGTGAGGCAGTTGGCAAGCTGTTAATTGACAGGTCCTCTCTTTTATTATTTCATTTTTGTTGCAATGCTTTTTTGGGGATTTAGTGATATTTGAGGCGTGGGAAGGCAGGATAGTGATTGGCAGCAACATCCATATTTTGTGTATTTTTACATTATTTATTAGTGCTGAGTGCGGAGATATTTTTTTATTTATATGGATCGGGGTCCACCAAACTTTTTAACCACAGTGCCAGTTTATTGTCCTTCAGACATTGGGGTATGGGTATTAGTGATAGGAGTGATGCCTAGTGCCTTGTACACACCGTCTAATTCTCCAACGGAAAAAGTGCAGATCGGATTGTGTTGTTGGAAATTCCGACCGTGTGTGGGCTCCATCGGACTTTTTCCGTCGGAATGTCCGACATACAAAGTTTGAGAGCAGGATATAAAATTTTCCGACAACAAAATCCATTCATTTAATTTCCGATCGTGTGTACACAAATCCGACACACAAAGTGCCACGCATGCTCAGAATAAATAAAGAGATGAAAGCTATTGGCTACTGCCCCGTTTATAGTCCCGACGTACGTGTTTTTTACGTCACCGCGTTCAGAATGATCGGATTTTCCAACAATTTTGTGCGACCATGTGTATGCAAGACAAGTTTGGCCCAAAATCCGTCTGAAAAAATCCAACGGATTTTGTCGTCGGAATGTCCGATCGTGTGTACGGGGCATTACTGTATCATTGGTGTCAGTGGAAGGTATATTTCCCCATCATTAGTGTCAGTGGGAGGAATAGTGTCCATCATTGGTGTCAGTGGAAGGAATAGTGCCCATCATTGGTGTCAGTGGGAGGAATAGTGTCCCATCATTGGTGTCAGTGGGAGGAATAGTGTCCCATCATTGGTGTCAGTGGGAGGAATAGTGTCCCATCATTGGTGTGAGTGGGAGGAATAGTGTCCCATCGTTGGTGTCAGTGGGAGGAATAGTGTCCCATCATTGGTGTCAGTGGGAGGAATAGTGCCCATCATTGGTGTCAGTGGGAGGAATAGTGTCCCATCATTGGTGTCAGTGGGAGGAATAGTGCCCATCATTGGTGTCAGTGGGAGGAATAGTGCCCATCATTGGTGTCAGTGGGAGGAATAGTGCCCATCATTGGTGTCAGTGGGAGGAATAGTGTCCCATCATTGGTGTCAGTGGAAGGAATATTGTCCCATCATTGGTATCAGTGGGAAGAATAGTGCTCCATTGTTGGTATCAGTGGGAAGAATAGTGCCCCATCATTGGTATCAGTGGGCGGAATAATGCCCCATCATTGGTGTCAGTGGAAGGAATATTGCCCCATCATTGGTGTAACTCGAAGGAATAGTGCCTCATTGTTGGTATCAGTGCAAGGAATAGAGCTTCATATCTGTAGGAGGAATTCCCAAGGGCCGGATAAAGCCACGAGAGGGCCACAGTTTGGAGACCACTGATTTGGATCATCTGTAGGGCACCAGAACAATCAGACATGGAATGCTTATAGGACTGACTGATCACACCACTCCAAAGTATGGCCAACAAGGGCTGACATAAGATACCGCAGGTAGATTGATCCAAGTATTTGTGGACATTCCGGGATCTGTACATCTCATGTCTGTGGAGACACGTTGATTTTTTATCTGTATTGCATTCATTAGGGTTATCTGCACAGTGCAGAAGACTGTCAGCCTGCCATTCAAGCACCCCCACAGTTGGCCGTCGGTCTCCCTATCTGATTAGCCTGATTAGCAGCCGGGGACAGCAGGCTGACAACGCTGATGCAAATCGCAGGGCAGCGGCCTAACGTTGTCAGCTGACAACAGGAAACGCTGTTACTGGCAGGATCTCCAGGTGTGTCATGTAAGAGCCTGATTGGGTACAAATTGGAATAAATGTTTAGGCTCAGTTCACACTGGTGCGCAACGTTGAGTGCGACTTTCATGCAACTTTACACTCTCTGGCACTCAAGTCACAAGAAAATTGCATCAAAGTAGTGCACAAACCTTTTCAAAGTCGCTGCGACTTTAAGTCGCATAGATTGGAATGGGTGCCATTGAAATCAATGGGCTGTGACTTGTCATGCGACTTTATGTGTCCAAAGTCACATGACAAGTTGCACTAATGTGAACAGAGTCTTAAAGTGATATTAAAAGTTTTTTTTTTTTAAAGAAATAAACATTTTCTACTTACCTGCCGTGTGCTGCAGTTTTGCACAGAGCAGCCCCAATCCTCCTCTTCTTGGGTCCCCCTGGCTCCTCCCTCCTGCCCCCAGAGCAAACAGTTAGCCATTCAGACACAGAGCCGTGGCTCGGCCCCGCCCCCTCACTCCTCTCATTGGCTCGATGGCTGTGATTGACAGCAGCGGGAGCCTGTTGTCTCATCCGATGAGGAGGGAGAGTCCCCGGAGAGCCGAGGCCCTTGTACACATTGCTGGATCGTGATGGGGCTCAGGTAAGTATTGGGGGGGGGGGCTAGAAAAGGTAAAGGTAAAGGAGCCTTTAGAACTTTTCACACTTGTTGTTTACGAGTTAAAATCATTTTATTTTGCTAGAAAATTACTTAGAACCCCCAAACATTATTAAAAAAAATTTCAGACACCCTAGAGAATAAAATGGCGGTCATTGCAATACTTTATTTCACACCGTATTTGCGCAGCGGTCTTACAAACGCAATTTTGTTTGGGGAAAAAATACACTTTTTTGAATTAAAAAATAAGAAAACAGTGAAGTTAGCCCAATTTTTTTTCTATATTGTGAAAGATAATGTTACACCGAGTAAATTGACACCCAACATGTCACGCTTTAAAATGGAACGGCGACAAACTTTGGCACTTAAAAATCTCCATAGGCGACGTTTAAAAATTCCTACAGGTTACCAGTTTTGAGTTACAGAGGAGGTCTAGGGCTAGAATTATTGCTCTCGCGCTAACAATCGCGGTTTGAACACCGTTTACATATGCGGACGCTACTTACGTATGCGTTCGCTTCTGCGCACGAGCACGGAAGGACAGGGTGCTTAAAATTTTTTTTATCTTATTTATTTTACTTCTTATTTTTTATTTTTACCCTGTCCTTTAAAAAAAAAAAGAATTTGGATCACTTTTATTGCAATTACAAGGAATGTAAACATCCCTTGTAATAGAAAAAAAAGCATGACAGGTCCTCTTAAATATGAGATCTGGTCACAAAGACCTCAGATCTCATATAAAATACACTAAAATGCAATAAAAAAAAAAAAAAATTCTTTTTTTTTTTTCAATAAAAAAAAATGGCCCCTTTAGGGTCAGAGGGTGGAAGTGACATTTGACATCACTCCCGTCATCCAATTATTTATTATTATTATACAGGATTTATATAGCGCCAACAGTTTACGCAGCGCTTTACAATATAAAAGGGAGACAATACAGTTATAATACAATAAGATACAAAAGGATTAAGAGGGCCCTGCTCAGAAGAGCTTACAATCTAATCTGATCCCTCTTGTATTGATTTGTATTGATTTGTATTGTAACTGTACTGTCTGCCCTCATGTTGTAAAGCGTTGCGCAAAACTGTTGGTGCTATATAAATCCTGTATAGTAATAATTATAATAATAATAGGGGCAGGTGGTACAAAAGGTTGTAGCTGTGGGGAATGAGCTGATGGAAGTGGTAGAAGATTAGTTGGAGACGTGATAGGCTACCCTGAAGAGATGAGTTTTAAGGGATCGCCTGAAGGTAGCAAGAGTAGGGGATAGCCGGGCAGGTTGAGGTAGGGAGTTCCAGAGGATGGGAGAAGCCCTGGAGAAGTCCTGGAGGCGAGCATGGGAGGAGGAGATGAGAGAGCTTGAGAGTAGGAGGTCTTGAGAAAAGCGGAGAGGACGGTTTGGGTGATATTTGGAGACAAAGTGTGGAGTCGAGTGAGGGTGCCGTCATTCTCTCACTCGTCTTCGTGCCCAGCAGGGGAAAGGATCCGATCATCTCCGCCGCTACCGACAAATCTGGAGCAAGCACAGGATTCTTTACACTTTGCTGACTTCATACATGTTCCAGGTCAAGTGACTCGCTAGGCAGTGAAGCCACACCTCCCAACTTTTTGAGATGGGGATGAGGGACACCTATCAGCAAAAGTATGCAGGCATAGGACACACCCCTTGCCACACCCCCTTAAAGGAGAAGTGTATAAAAAAACAAGATTGGTTAAACGCACAAGTGCTTTTTTTTTACCACTACTATTCCTTTATATTGGCTTTTGGAATTTACAAATGCAGCAATTTAGAAATCAGATGAAAGGTTTAGCGCTGGAAAACACTTTTTGATAGATAAAAAGTACATTTTATATACAACTATATAGATCAGACCAAAATGAGGGACAAAAATGAGGAGGAATGAGGGACAGAGGGACATTGCTCCAAATCAGGGACAGTCCCTCGAAATCAGGGACCGTTGGGAGCTATGGTGAAGCCATGATGAGTCTGACAACCCTGAAGCCTGCAAGTCCCCAGCATCAGCCGCCATACTTCTCCCTTCACACGATCCACTTCAAGTGGAATTTCAAAGAAAGATAACAAAGAACCTATTTACATTTGTGCCCTGTGTTAACCACTTGTCCTCCGGAAGATTTACCCCCCCCCCTTTCATGACCAGGCCATTTTTTTTGCGATATGGCATTGCGTTACTTTATCTGACAATTGCGCGGTCATGCGACGCTGTACCCAAACAAAATTGATGTCCTTTTCCCCCCAAAAGTAGAGCTTTCTTTTGGTGGTATTTGATCACCTCTGCGGTTTTTATTTTTTTGCACTATAAACAAAAATAGAGTGACAATTTTGAAAACCTCAATATTTTTTACTTTCTGTTTTAAAAGAAATCCAATAAAAATATTAAAGAAAAAAATCTATTTTCTTCATCAATTTAGGCTAATATGTATTCCGCTACATGTTTTTGGTTAAAAAAAAAATCCCAATAAGCGTATATTGATTGGTTTGCGTAAAAGTTATCGCATCTACAAACGACGAGATATATACTGGAATTTTTTTTTTTTTTTTTACACTAGTAATGGTGCCAATCAGCGACTTAATAGTGGGACTGTGATATCATACCTCCCAGCTTTTTGAGATGGGAATGAGGGACACCTACTAGCAAATGTATGTAGGCATAGGACACGCCCCCCTGCCACACCCTCTTAAAGGAGAATTAACCAAAGAAAAAGGTTAAATAAATCAACAAGGGCTTTTTGTTACCACTACTATTCCTTTCTATTGGCTTTTAAAAATGCAGCAATTTAGAATTTAGATGAAAGGTTTAGCACTGGGAAACACTTTTTGAAAGATAAAAAGTACATTTTAGATACCTCTATACAGATCAGACAAAAATGAGGGACAAATGAGGAGGAATGAGGGACAGAGGGACATTGCTCCAAATCAGGGACAGTCCCTCGAAATCAGGGACAGTTAGGAGCTATGTGATATTCCGGTGGACAATCACACACTTTGTGGGAATAATACAGTGACCAGTGCTAAAAATTATGCACTGTCACTGTACTAATGACACTAGCTGGGAAGGGGTTAAACAGCAGGGGCAATCAAAGGGTTAACTGCGTGCCTAACCAATGTTTTTGTGTACTATGTGAGGTGATTTTACTAAGGGATGTGCTGGATTTTATTCCCTTCTTTGCAGGGGCACAAAAGACATCATTTCCCCCTCTGTCAGAACGGAGATATGACTTGTTTACACAGGCAGGACTCCATTCTGAGCCTCTGCCCAACGATTGGCGCGTGCCAGTGTTCCGTCAGATTAGGCGACCTGTCAGATTTCGTAACGGAAGTGACGTTCCGTCACGGCCATCTTGGTACACCCTGCACTCGGCCACACTAAGCCTAAGGTCTGAAGTCGCCAAGCGGACATCTTTTTACACCCACTGAAATCTTGCATTTCCCACTTATTTGTACCAATAAAATGAGCTTATATCGTGAAACACAGTATGACATTGTCCGTGACATTGTTTTGATGTTGAATTTTAAAAAGCAACGGCAAGCCTGCTGATCTGACAGGTTTGCTAATCCGCTGCTTTTAAAATTCAACATCAAAACAGTGTCACGGACTTCTAAATACTCTATGTCATGATATAAGCTCAGTTTAGTGGTAAAAATAAGTGTGAAATGCAAGATTTCGGTGGGTGTACAAAGATGTCCGCTTGGCGACTTCAGACTGGCGGCTTATTGCAGCTGAGTGCGGGGTGTACCAAGATGGCCGTGGCGGAACGTCATTTCCTGACAAGTTATGACGGGTCGCCTAATCTGATGGAACACCGGTGGACATCCATTGGCTGGCTCCTGCAGATCGGCTTCTGCTGTAAATAATCACTGGGAGCAGTAGATCTCTGTCATGTCACTAGGCAGAACAGGGAAATGCCTTGTTTACATAGGCATTTCCTCCATTCTGCCTCTCCTCGCCGCTATCGCGGGCCGCCGGTGGACATCGAGTCCGCGGGACCCGTGGGTACCCTCCCACGACGCGCGGCGGGGCGCGCCCCCGCTATCCTGCTTTTGCGGACCGTTGTACAGGTACGGCGGTTTGCACAGGAGTGCCATTTTGCCAACGTATATCGGCAATTGGTTAATGCATGACATAACGCGTGTTAACGCACATCAACGGGCTCTTAATGTGCCTTTTGTTTGCTGCTAGCAGAACTGAGCGCAGTGATTTGTGAAACTAACGTATCTGATTCTATATGGCAATTATTCTTTTTTTTAACACACTGTGCAAACCCCCCAACCATAATTGACGCCGGTCTATTAGTCGCTGTATTGAAGGATGTGGATGGGGGAGGGGCTGACCTTCCAAGCTGGAAGCCAATATCCGTATATTGAGTCCCCCTGACTGAAGGCTCCTCTGGGGTTCTGGAATGTTATTACAGTGTTTGGTAGATGGTGATACATGTGATGTGCTGGAACGGGCAATTTCTATTGGACGGTTAAAGTGCCTGTCACCATTTTTCTAGGTAAATCGATTTCTAAAGGTGCTATTGACATGAAATTTTCCCCACATGTCGGTAACAATTGAGGCAATCCATATATACAAAGACACCAAAACAAATAAGTTCAGAAATGAAGTTCTGTGTAATAAAATGGAATGACACAGGGAGAAAGTATTGAAAACCCGAACTGAATTTTTTTTTAATACCTCATACAATATCCTTTGTTGGTAATGACAGCTTCAAGATGCCTCCTGTATGGACAGCCGCAAACTAGCCGCATGCGTTGCTCAGGTGTGATTATGGCCCATGTAAACTGAAACTTTTTTTAAAGCGTCGCCTATGGAGTCTTTTTAAGCACTAAAGTTTGGCGCCATTCCATGAATGTGCGCAATTTTAAAGCGTGACATGTTGGGTATCTATTTACTCGGCGTAAAATCATCTTTCACATTATATAAAAAAAATGGGCTAACTTTACTGTTTTGTTATTTTTTAAATCACAAAACTGTTTTTTTTTCCAAAAAAATACACGTTTGAAAAATTGTTGCGCAATTACCGTGCGAGATAAAAAGTTGCAATGACTGCCATTGTATTCCCTAGGGTGTCTGCTAAAAAAAAAATATATTATGTTTTGGGGTTCTGAGAATTTTCTAGCAAAAAAAAATATGATTTTTACACGTAGGAGAGGAGTGCCAGAATAGGCCCGGTATGGAAGTGGTGAAGGTTCTGTGGGCCTCTTCTATGAACTCTGATCTTTAGTTCTCTCCATACATTTTCTATTGGATTCAAGTCAAGTGATTGGCTGGTCTATTCTAGCAGCTTTATTATCTTTCTTTAAAACCAGTTGAGAGTTTCCTTGGCTTTGTGTGTTGGGATCATTGTCTTGCTGAAATGTCCACCCTCGTTTCATCTTCATCATCCTGGTAGATGGCAGCAGATTTTTATGAAAGAAAGTGAGACCTGAAGGAGAAAATTGATGGAGTGGCTGCATGACTAGGGGGAGGAACAGGGTCAGGGGAACGGTCAGCTAGGTCAGTGTTGCAGGGAGGGGTGGAGACCTTACCTTATTGGAGGCAGACGTTAAAAGGGGCGGCGTCTAGAGGAGAGGGTCTTGCGTAGGGGTGTTTTCTGCAACATTCGAAGGAGTCAGGAGAAGTGGCAACTTCCCATCCTCCCGTCCTGGTGTTAGGGGTTATCGCATTGGACAGGTAGTGGTGGTATTTGTGTCTCTAGTCTTGAGTTTAAAAAAAAAAAAATATATATATAAACAAAGAGAAAACTAAATACATGAATAAATGATAAAAAATGTATATGGGTATAATTTACTGACTGGTGTATATTGCTAAATTTTGTCACAGCAGTTGGCGGTTCAGGGGGTCCTTGGTGGTCCAGTAAGGAATTACATGGTTACAGGATTAGTGGGGCCCATCTAAGGTATGGGGCTTCCACTTGGTTAGCGGTGGTTCTCCCAGGAGCTAGGTCTCCTGGGGGAGGAGAATATGGAAGTATGTGTGATGTCGTAATGTCTTCGAGCGGCTGAGGACATGGACCATTCCAGCTAAAATTGTGCCTTAAAGACACCCAAAGGCCTCTTGTTGTTGGGCATTACTTGAGTTTGCACTCATGGGTTTGTTTTACGTGATGTTATTTTATTCTTTGGTTAATAAAAATTTGGCTGCTGTGGCCATATAAAACCCATGTCACTCAGTTCATGTCTTTAATTTAAATTGTAAGGACTAAGGTTGACGAATCCTTTAGTCACGTCTTATTACATTTTTTCCATTCCTTTTTCCTTCAATGATATGAAGTTCCCACCTCCAATCTTCACTGTTGGTATGGGGGGGTGTTTCTGGGGTAATGTGCAGTGCCATTTGACCTCCAAACATGGTGTGTATTATGGCATCCAAAGAGTTCAATTTTGGTCTCATCTGACCAGACTATATTCTCCCAGTATGTCACAGGCTTGTCTGAGGCTGGGTTCACACTGACAAAAGATGTGGCTAACAGCAGGGGTCCAGCGCGTCCTTGTTCTCCGTTTCAGGGACGAAACAGGCCCAAATTTTTGCCTGAATTCGGACCTGAAACTGAGCCAAAGATGCACAGGACCAATTGTGCAGTTCACTCCGCAGCCACTCCGGAGATGTGTAAACTGGCTCCATTGAGAGTCGGTCACAATCTCCTGTCTAACAAATTGGATGCGGAGAAACCCTCAATCAATTCGCATAGATGTGAACCCAGCTTAAATGTTGTGCAGCAAACATAAGGAGCTTCAACATGCTTTTTCTTCAGCATTGGAGTCTTGCGTGGTGAGCGTGCATTCCATCCATGGCGGTTGAGTGCATTACTTATTGTTTTGTTTGAAACAATTGTACCTGCTCATTCTAGGTCTTTCTGAAGCTCTCCACAAGTGGTGCCTGGCTCTTGGACAACTCTTCTGATAATTATTTTAACTCTTCTGCCAGAAATCTTGCAAGTAGCACCTGATTGTGGCCGGTTTATGGTGAAATTATGTTCCTTCTGAAACCAATGCCATGAGTATGTTTTGCAACAATAAGGTTGCGAAGGTCTTGAGAGAGCTCTTTGTTTTTACCTTTTACCCATCATGAGATGTTTCTTGTGTGACACCTTGGTAATGAGACACCTTTTTATAGGCCATCAGGTGAGACTGAACCAGCTGATATTAATTTGCACTGACAAGGGGCAAAATTGCTTTCTAATTACTTAGAGATTGTAGCT
Source organism: Lithobates clamitans (assembly GCA_037952925.1). Lineage (NCBI taxonomy): Eukaryota > Metazoa > Chordata > Amphibia > Anura > Ranidae > Lithobates > Lithobates clamitans. The sequence goes on along the minus strand of JBBGZY010003402.1, from coordinate 216,103 downwards.
GGTGTCTTGGCTTCTCATGCCTTTTTGTGCCTCAGTTTCTTCGTGTGTTTAATACTTTTTCCCTGTGTCATTCCATTTTATTACACATAACTTAATTTCTGAACTCATTTTGTTTTTTTTGCATGGGTTGTTACTGACATGTGGTGACAATTTCATGTCCATAGCACATGGCATAGAAGATGCCTGCACATGCTCGGCGTCATATCTAGAGGTTGTCTTTGGGAAATTGACGTATGAGTGCTGCCAGCATTGCTGCAGAGAGTGAAGGGATGAGGGGGTCAGCCTGTCAGTGCTCAGACCATACGCTGCACACTGCATCAAATAGGTCTGCATGGCTGTCATCCCAGAAGGAAGCCTCTTCAATGGGGGCACGATTCCTTCCACTGACACCAATGCTGGGACACTATTCCTTCCACTGACACCAGTGATGGGACACTATTCCTCCCACTGACACCAGTGATGGGACACGATTCCTCCCACTGATACCAGTGATGGGACACTATTCCTCCCACTGACACCAGTGATGGGACACTATTCCTCCCACTGACACCAATGCTGGGACATTATTTCTTCCACTGACACCAGCAATGGGGCATGATACCTTCCACTGACACCAATGCTGGGACACTATTCCTTCCACTGACACCAATGCTGGGACATTATTCCTTCCAATGACACCAGCAAGGGGGCCACTATCTCTTTCACTGATACCAATGATGGGGCACTATCCCTTCCACTGGCATCAATGATGGGGCACAATTCCTTCCACTGGCACCAATGCTAGGACACTATTCTTAACACTGACACCAGAGATTTGGTACTATTCCTCTCACTTACGCCAATAATGGAGTACTATTACTCCAACTGACAACAATGATAGGGTACTTGTCCTTCCACTGACACCAGCGATGGGGTACAATTTCTCCCACTAGTACCAGTGATGGAGAATTATTCCTTCTACTGAGACGATTCAATCCATCACCAAAGAAAATGGACAGCTGTTGGGCTAAGCTGCCCACCATAGAAGTAAATAGATGACCTCCCAGCTAAACTATGCACTGTAGATGTTAATGGTTGACTAACTGTTCAAGCTGTCTGCTGTATAAGTTAATAGACAACCCCCAAGCCAAACTATATGCTTTAGAAGTAATTGAGCATCCAACTGTTCAAGCTGTCCACCATAGAAGTGAATAGATGGCCTCCCTGCCAAGCTTTGCACCACAGAAGAGAATAAGTGGCCTTCAGGCCAAGCTTTGCACTATAAAAGTAAATAGATGGCCTTCAGGCCAAGCTTTGCGCCATAGAAGTGAATAGATGGCCTTCAGGTCAAACTGTGCACCCCAGAAATGAAAAGATGGCCTATGGGCCAAGCTTTGCACCACAGAAGTGAATAAATGGCATTCAGGCCAAGCTTCGCTCAATTGAAGTGAATAGATGTCCTTTAGGCCAGGCTTTGCACCATAGAAGTGTATGACTGTCACAGACTGTGTTTCGGGATCACAGCTTCACCCTTATTTTATTACTGAGCACACATCGTAACTCAAAAAATTGTTTTTGAGGGGATTGTGGTCGCAAATGGGTAGGGTTTTTGTCCAAGAATGGGCATAGTCTGAGTGTGACTGGCCAGAAAACGGTCAAGTGCAGGCTATGGGTTAGGCGACGGTGTCCCAGGGACTAGGCCTGATATGTTGATAAGACAGTATACATGCTACCTATACTTAACTTAGATAATTCGATGATCTGGTTCAGGATCTGTGTGGAACTGGGCAGCACTCTAGTCCTCTCTGAACCAGCGGGGACACAGTACCCATGCCTTCCTTTTCTTCATAGGCCCTTATAAAAAAGCTGACTACTAGCAAGGTTATTGGTGTATGGCTTCTCCGTTAGGGCCTAGGGAAAAAACTGAGCATGCGCACAACCATGTGCCCCACCAGCTTAGAAATGGACCATGACACCAGATTAGGTAGCACCTCCTAGACAGACCGTACACTGATCTGGAGTAAATAAAAGGGGGCATAAGTAACAAAGAAGGGAAAAAAATGAGCGGGAGCTGTTAGGTTTAGCTTACTTATAAGTATAGCATACCTGCCAACTGTCTTGGATTTGCAGAGACAGTCTCGTATCTTGGCCCTCTGTCCCACCAATGCTGTGTCCTGGGCTATGTCCTGGGATCACAGCATCAACCTCATTTGAGGGCAATTGAGTGGGTGGCCCCGGGGCATAGTCTGGACAGAGGCAATCTTATAGTGGGTAATAGGCAGTCACCACATATTTAGAGGCTGGTTATGGGCTGGAACAACATGTAAAGTAGGTATGATTTGGGCGCACCCATGTGGAAAGTTGGCAAACGTAATGTGGACCGAGAACAATGTCCTACGATCTGGAACCATAAAGTTGGTGAATACGTTATATTTATCCTTTAAAAACGTATCCAGGCACTTAGGCCCTATTCACATGGACACTAGCAGACGGCACAAACAAGTGGTTAAGACAGGTTTTTGAAGGGTTAGTTCCCTTTTCAAAAAAAATGCCTATGCAGGTAAGGGGGCATCTGTAGATAAAAACAAACTGTGCAGCTTTGACTAAAAAAGTTGAATAATGTTCTTGCTATATGTGTAAGCCATTTACTGTACGTACCTCCCAAAGCCTGACTGGAATTCTCCCAGGATGTTGCTAAGTGAAGCCTAGTCATTACTGATCACCTCCACCATTACAGGAGTGAGCTCTTTATCTGATTCAAACCCCCCTCACATGCTCATTCTGTCCCCTGATATAGTAGCTCTGATCTCAGCGTTTGAGAGCTCGCTCCTGTGATGATGGAGGTGAGCAGTAATGACTAGGCCTCACTTAGCAACGTCCTGGGAGTAACCCAGTCAGGCTTCAGCAGGTACCTAAATGGCCTACACTTAAAGCAAGGGCGTTATTCAACTTTAGTCAGCGCTGCACAGTTTGCCTTTACCTACAGACGCCCCATATCTGCATAAGGCCCCTTTCACACTTATACGACTTGTCCCACGATTTTGTACTGCAAAATCGTATGACAAGTCATTCTCCATGATTTTCAATGACTACCATTCATATTGGTACGACTTTAAGTCGTGCCGACTTGAAAGTAGTCCCTGCACTACTTTGGTCCAACTTCTATGCGAGTTGTACTCCATAGACCTCAATGTTAAACCCTGAAATCATACCTGAATAATATAGACACGATTTCAGTACGACTTTGTAAGCACAAGCCTGGCTCGCTGATCGGGAAAGGAAAACTTTTTTTTCCTTTCGCGATGAGCGACAGGCAGTGCTGACAGCTGTCTGGTATGAATCCTGAGGGGAAACGCCGCGCCAAGTTTTAAATGAAAAAAACGGCGTGGGTTCCCCCCCACGGACATACCAGGTCCTTAGGTCTGGTATGGATCTAAGGGGAACCCCCTACGCCGAAAAATCGGCGTGGGGCCCCCCCAAAATCCATACCAGACCCTTATCCGAGCACGCAGCCCGGCCGGTCAGGAATGGGGGTGGGGACGAGCGAGCGCCCCCCCTCCTGGACCGTACCAGGCCGCATGCCCTCAACATGGGGGGTGGGTGCTTTGGGGCATGGGGGGCACCCTACAGGCCCCCCCACCCCAAAGCACCTTGTCCCCATGTTGATGAGGACAAGGGCCTCTTCCCGACAACCCTGGCCGTTGGTTGTCGGGGTCTACGGGCAGGGGGCTTATCGGAATCCGGGAGCCCCCTTTAATAAGGGGGCCCCCAGATCCCAGCCCCCCACCCTATGTGAATGAGTATGGGATACACCGTACCCCTACCCATTCACCTAGGGAAAAAAGTGTCAATAAAAAACACACTACACAGGTTTTTAAAGTAATTTATTAGACAGCTCCGGGGTCTTCTTCCGACTTCGGGGGTCCTCTTCCGACTTCGGGGGTCTCTCCGGCGTCTTCTCCCGGTGTCCTGATCTTCTGCCGGCTCCTCCGCTATCTTCTGCAGCTCAATTGCTAGCGGTGGCCCGGACTTCTGCCTTCTTCTTTTCTTCCAATGTTGACACAACGCTCTCTCCAGCTGCAATGGTCTCTGAGCGCTCCGCAATGGACTTATATAGGCGGTGACCCTGCCCCCTCATGAGGTCACTGTCTCGGGGCATGCTGGGACTGTGCCGTCATAAGGGGGCGTGGTCATCACCCGGTGACCACGCCCCCTAAAACGTCACAGTCCCAGCATGCCCAGGGACTGTAACGGCATAAGAGGGCGGGGTCACCGCCTATATAAGTCCGTTACGGAGAGCTCAGAGATCATTGCAGCTGGAGAGAGCGTCGTGTCAACATCTCTGGAAGAGAAGAGGGAAGAAGACGATCCAGAAGTCCGGGCCACCACTGGCAAAAGAGCAGCAGAAGATAGCGGTGGACACCGGGAGAAGACGCCGGAGAGACCCCCGAAGTCGGAAGAAGACCCCCGAAGTCGGAAGAAGACCCCGGAGCTGCCTAATAAATGACTTTAAAAACCTGTGTAGTGTGTTTTTTGTTGACACTTTTTTCCCTAGGTGAATGGGTAGGGGTACGATGTACCCCATACTCATTCACATAGGGTGGGGGGCCGGGATCTGGGGCCCCCTTATTAAAGGGGGCTCCCGGATTCCGATAAGCCCCCCGCCTGCAGACCCCGACAACCAACGGCCAGGGTTGTTGGGAAGAGGCCCTTGTCCTCATCAACATGGGGACAAGGTGCGATTTTTCAGCGTAGGGGGTTCCCTTACAATCCATACCAGACCTAAGGGCCTGGTATGCCCCTGGGGGGAAACCCACGCCAGTTTTTTTATTTAAAACTTGGCGTGGCGTTCCCACTTATGATTCATACCAACTACTGTATGTTTTCATTTGTTAATGCCAAAAATGTGGCAAAGTCGTACAAAGTAGTACTGCTCCCAAATCGCGGTAAAATTGTGGCAAATCGCGGCAAAATCGTGCGACTTTGAAGTCGTATAAGTGTGAAAGGGCCTTAGTGTTTTTTTTTTGTTGATGAAGGTGAACTAAACCTTTAACTTGCCTCAGTCACCTGTCAAAACCAGGCAATGACCGTCCCGTACACATTGCCACAGCGTGACACAAAGAAATAGGGCATGCGGTAATACTGCCTGCCACTGTGCCTCATAGAGGTGAATGGGGCGATGTGGTGAAGAGGGATTTCAGTGTAAAATCTCTCTTCAAACTGGCACGCGGGAGGCGGCATATTGCCTGTTATGCACAGGCCAGTCGCTTGCTGACAACCCGACCCACCACAGATCGTGAGCCAGCAGCAAGGCCCAAAGCACAAAACTTTTTTTTTAGAAGAAATATGTTCATTTTTAGCAAATAATAAAAAAATAATAATACAATGGCCAAAATACAAACTTTCCAAAACTTTAGATTTTCATTTTTATTTATTTTTTGCAAGCAAATGGTTATTGTTTACAACACATAACTGCAAACTTATTGCTGTTATTTTTCCATCTCTTTTCCATTTTTCTTCTGTGGTAATTATAACAGGATTATACTTATAGCAAGGACAAGTAGCGGCTCTTGTTGTTCAGCCCGCTCAGGATTTATAAACACCATCATCTGAGGTAAATTTAAGATGGCTGCCGCTGCCCTGCTGGGCCTGGTAATCCAGAGACAATACAAGTCTAGACTTATATCAAGGGTGGCAGATGTAGCCACTCTTTACACACAAGACAATTAGGCAGCAGGGATCGGGTTTCCCTTTTAATCATTTATAGAATGACATCATCGTCCATTGTCTCATGCTCAAAGAGCACCTGTCACACACGTGAGGTAGGAGCAGCCATTTTGATGGACAAATCGCTATAGCGTTGCTGGGGAGCAAATCCAGCATGGGGGTTGTAGACGATGATTGATGACGTCAGCGCAGGTCGATGATCTTGTGGTCTTGGTGTGAATAATGCTTGTGTATTGTGCAAAATGGCTTCCGTCACCGAACAAATGTATACGGTTTTTCTTTTTTTCTTGTATTTACACCATTTTAGTGCTATGGAGTTCGAAGTCTGCTTCAAAAGGCTACTGCACACCGACGTCTAAAAATACCACATTTTTAGGCATTCTAGCGTTTATATTCTATATTTTTATAATATATTCTATATTTTTTTTTTTTTACTGATCTAAATTGTTTTTTTTTTTTTTTGGCTTGTATACACAGGTGTGTAAACTTGCGGTGCGCATAGATCAGGCATTACTGGACAGTATTGTACGCATGTCCACGCACAAATATGCGTATTTACTATACAGCTGTTTTTACGCAGGAATTTTCTGTCAGGAATCTGATGGTCATACAGCAGTACTGTGTGGAAGAACCCTAAAGCCGCATACACACGTGCGGAATTTCCGACAGAAAAAGTCAAACGGAAGCTTTTCATCGTATATTCTGATCGTGTGTGTGCCTCATCGGACTTTTTTTTTTCCGAAATTTCTGACGGACCTAGAAATAGAACATGTTCTAAATATTTCCGACAGAACCAATTCCTATCGGGAAAATCGCTCGTCTGTATGCTGTTCAGACGGACCAAAAACGACGCATGCTCTGAAGCAAGTATGAGACGGAAGCTATTGGCTACTGGCTATTGAACTTCCCTTTTCTAGTCCCGTCATACGTGCTGTACGTCACCGCGCTCTGGATGGTCGGACTTTGGTCGGACTTTGGTTTGACTGTGTGTAGGCAAGACCGCTTGAAAGGAATTCCGTCGGAGAAACCTTCGGAGTTTATTCCGACGGCAAAACCGGTTGTGTGTACGGGGCATAAGGCTGGGTTCACACTCCTGCAGTGCGAATTACAACCATTTTTGAGTGTGATTGCGCTGCGAATTGACACTGCAATTTTTGTCAAAGTGCGATTCTAATACGAATTTAAAGTCTATGGAGCTAAATTCGCACCTCACCGGATCAAACTCGCACAGGAACCTTTTTTTAGCCACATCAGAATCACACCGCATTGATATGAACGGTCTTCGTCGAAACCAATGTTGTTATTTTAGATCACATGCAAATATATGGATTTGGAACCGATCAAAATCGCATCAGAATTGGCATCAGTGTAAACCGGGCCTGACAGAGCCCAAACCGACCGATTGTAAGATCTTTCAATGTGATTTTTTCTTCTTTATTTTTTCTTTTGCGGCACATGTGGTGTTATTTTTAATCCATTATAAAGAGAATTTCTGGAGGTGATTGAAAAATTGGACACGGATTTGTGATAATTACATTTATTTGATATTTCTTCGATAGCTGAGGGCAACAGATTTTTGCTGAATGTGGCAATGCGTGCTAAAACATGCGCCGTTAACATATGGCGATGCACCTGCTCTATACTGTATGTGGTGCATTGCAGTGTCATTCATTGGGATTGGCACCCCAATGCATTGTACAGTACAGCCTGAAGCATGCTGCAGTGCGCTACAACGCATGTACCAGTGCTATCTTCGTTAAAAAAAGGGTTACACATGTTTTTGCTTCTATAGCGCCATAACATGCATCAACGCTCAGGCTTGGTTCACATTCATGCAGGCTGCGTTTTGCGTGTAGGGCAGTCCATTCATTTAAATGGGCTGCTCTACCTGCAGAAACATGGGGAAGCCCCCCGACCCTGTTATTTAATATCATGTCACACCATGCAGTTCTGCATGTGCAAAAATGCAGGCATTTTGCCAATGCACGGTGGTGCCATTACGAATTTGCTGGTGATTTACTTTCTGCCACATTTCTGGCAGTGGGGGGAGCAACACGTACAAAGTGGTGAGTGCCCTCCTAGTCCCCGCCCATTCCAGCGATAATTCGTCAGTGGCAGGATCGCTAGTGTGACATCAGCCTTATAATAAAGGACCTTAACCACTTAAGCCCCGGACCATTTGGCTGGCCAAAGACCAGAGCACTTTTTGCAATTCGGCACTGCATCGCTTTAACTGACAATTGCGCGGTTGTGCAACGTGGCTCCTAAACAAAATTGGCCTTTTTTTTCCCCACAAATAGCGCTTTCTTTTGGTGGTATTTGATCACCTCTGCGTTTTTTATTTTTTGCGCTATAAACAAAAAAAGAGCGACAATTTTGAAAAAAAAGCATTATTTTTTACTTTTTGCTATAATAAATATCCCCAAAAAATATATAAAAAAAAACATTTTTTTTCCTCAGTTTAGGCCGATACGTATTCTTCTACATATTTTTGGTAAAAGAAATCGCAATAAGCGTTTATTAATTGGTTTGCGCAAAAGTTATAGCGTCTACAAAATAGGGGATAGTTTTATGGCATTTTTATTAATATTTTTTTTTCTAGTATTGGCGGCGATCAGTGATTTTTATCGTGACTGCGACATTATGGTGGGCAGATCGGACACTTTTGGTGCTATTTTGGGACCATTCACATTTATACAGTGATCAGTGCAATTAAAAATGCATTGATTACTGTGTAAATGTGACTGGCAGTGAAGGGGTTAACCAGGAGGGGGCGCTGCAGGCGTTAAGTGTGTCCTAGGGAGTGATTCCAACTGTGGGGGGGAGGGGCTACATGTGACACGACACTGATCATCGCTCCCGATTACAGGGAGCAGTGATTACTGTCCTATCACTAGGCAGAAGGGGGAAATGCTTGTTTACATCAGTATTTCCCCGTTCTTCCTCTCCGTGAGACAATCGCGGGTATCCCCGCGGACATCGAGTCCACGGGACCCGCGAACATCGAGTCCGCAGGACCCGTGGTCACACTCACGAAGCTCGCGCGCCGACCACATGATGGCAAATTTAAAGGGACATACCTGTCCGTGCCATTCTGCCGACTTATATGTACATGCGGCGGTCGGCAAGTGGTTAAGAGACGCAACGTAGCCTGCATTTTATAATTGGTGCATAAACTACATGTGAAGCCAATACTGCGTTGTCACCAAGACATCAAGTGAGGAAAAATCTTTAGCAGCAACACAAAGCTGACAGGGGTTCTACCCTTCCTTTACTTTCTGTGTGTGTTGCTGTGGGAGATTTTTTCCTCACTTCCTGTCTGGTGTCACCAAGACAGGAAGTGAGAAGATATCTCACTAACAGGGCCCCTGATAGCAGTAAAATCCCAACAGGATTCTAACTTCTCTCCAGTCTGTTAGGTTTAGTCTTGGCAAACAGTTTTTTAATTCTGAATTCATTTTGCGAGCTGGATCTTTGAAACCACCACCGAGGTACATTATCACCTGCTGAGATAAACTCAGTAAGTATTACAGGAAGTCTATGGTTTGCAGTGAGGTCGTACAATTGTACTGCTGCATGCATTATGGGCTGGAGTCACACCTAGTGGTTTAACCCTTTCGCTGCAAGAACTGTTTCTTTCCATTTTCTGATGCACTTTTTTATTTATTTACCCCCTTAAAACAATATATATATATAGATATAGATATAGATATAGATATAGATATAGATATAGATATAGATATAGATATATCTATCTATATATATATATCAGGGCTCTTGTGTTTGTGTGTGCACAGGGGTGGGGAGGCTTTCATTTCTTAGTTTTTTTCTAATTATATTAATATATTTGACATTTTGTAACTTTTTAATATTACTTAACTTTATTGCTATCACAAGGGGCCTGACAAGCTTCCAATGAGATAGGACATTCGGAGTGACAGGTTCTCTTTACAGAGGCATCAGTGGATCCCATTTCCTTCTTCTGAACTCCCTCCATCAGACTGAGTACAGTCTCCTTGATTGGTTGTTTTTCTGGATGCATCAGCCGAGATCTGACAGCTCTGAACCCTGAAGTGCTCACAGCTGAGTGCTTCCGGGTTCACTGATCATAGGGAAAAGCAGGAAACGGGTCATAAGAGTCCTATATTTTATAATATATTACATTAATATTACATTAATGTATTATTTTCATGATTGACATTGGTGGTCACCAAACTGTGGCCCAGGGGCCAGATGTGGCTCTTTGCCTGCTGTTATCTGGCCCTGGGGCACTATTTCATTCGCAGAGTCCCTTTCAGATCCCCCCTCCCCTTACACCAGAGTCTCCATCAAAGTTCCCTTATACATCAGAGTCCCCAACAGAGTCACCCCTTACATCAGAGTCCCCATAAGAGTCCTGCCTTACCTCAGAGTCCCTCCTTATAACAGAGCCCCTCCTTACACCAGGGTCCCCATCATAGGTACTTCTTACATCAGAGTCTCCATCAGAACCCCTCCTTATATCAGGGTCCCCATGAAAGTTCCTCCCTTAAGTCCGGTTCTCAGTGATCTGCAGTGCCCCCTGTGGTAACCTCTGGCAGTGCGTCCGGCCACATGGCTCCAGAAGCTAAACAAAGAGGCCCTGTCACCACACCAGACTTTACAACCCCTTCTCACTCTATGTAGTATAGTATATGTAGTATATAGCGCACTGGGCAAGTGAGACTCTTACAGCTTCTCTTTACATTTAATGGCATAGTGATGGCGAACCTTGGCGCCCCAGATGTTTTGGAACTACATTTCCCATGATGCTCAGGCACTCTGCAGTGTAGTTGAGCTTCATGGGAATTGTAGTTCCTAAACATCTGGAGTGCCAAGGTTCACCATCACTGGCATAGAAAATAAGCCAGCATACAAATCTTATTTGACAGTATTTTCTGCACTGAATGACCAGGGAGCTGGCAAATTATTTTTCACTTTATCAAAAAAATGAGCCCTGTATACACTCCCGCTCCAGACGTCATTTTCCTGAATAGACGTCTTCCAATACTGCGTAAGAGGTTAATGCAACAAAGCCAGGTTTTCAGTTTCATCAGCCTCTCTCTTTTTTTTTTTTTCCCTCATTTTCCTGAGTCACTAAGACCGGCTCCTTTCAAGGAAGGCCTTGCTGGCAGAAATTTCGCCCTGAATCAGCTGTTAGGCCTGCGCCAAAGGCCTCTGCCTCTATGGCGCATATTAAACGCCTTCTGCCGCTGCTTGGCTTTGTTTCGGCCACCAGAGGGAGCCAGACTCCTCTGCACTCAGCTAATCTGTACTGTATTCCCAAGGCTGAAGATTCTTAATAGAGCCTTCCAATAATCAGCCCGCAATCTAATTAGAATTTCAAATGTAATAAAAGCAAACAAGAAAAATAAAGTAACATTCCACCTTAAACTACAAGTTTATTTTTTACATAACGTATGTTGAAACAACCACTTATAGTCTCCATTAGAAGCCTGTGCGGCAGGGTGAAAACTTAACCACTTAAAGTGGTATTCCGGCCGAAATTATACTTTTTAAATAAAAATCCCCCTATAATACACAAGCTTAATGTATTCTAGTAAAGTTAGTCTGTAAACTAAGGTCTGTTTAGTTAGTTTATAGCAGTAGTTTGTTGTTTTATAAACTTACAGCAGGCCGTGGCCATCTTAAGTGTGGGCATCTGAAGCCAGACTGTATTTCTTCCTGGATCTCATCCTTGCAGATCTCGCACATGCTCAGTGCAGCACAAGCAGAGTAATAGGTTTCAGGTCAGGTTTCCATAGCAACGGCAGTGTCAAAGGAAGTTGCCGCCCCTTCCCAGAAGGCATTGCAAACAGGAAATGATGCGATGGGCCGCGGACAGGCAGGAGGAAGTGAAAAACGAATACAGCAGATATACAGTAGGTGCTGAGAAAAAAAAAATTAAAAATATCCAATTCGTTTACAGTGCAGTTTAGTGAGGGATGCTGAAGATTTGTAAAAGTGGGTGGAACTAAGGATCGAGCCTCTTTTTTTAGATGTGTTGTTTACAAGTTAAAAAAATTTTTTTTTTGCTAGAAAATGACTTAGAACCCCCAAAAATTATACATTTTTTTTCTAACACCCTAGAGAATAAAATGGCGGTCGTTGCAGTACTGTCTGTCACACCGTATTTGCGCAGCGGTCTTACAAGCGCACTTTTTTTTGTAAAAAATACAGTTTTTTGAATTAAAAAAATAAGACAACAGTAAAGTTAGCCCAATGTTTTTTTTAATTTGTGAAAGATAATGATACGCCGAGTAAATTGATACCCAACATGTCACGCTTTAAAATTGCGCCCGCTCGTGGAATGGCGTCAAACTTTTACCCCTAAAAATCTCCATAGGCGACGTTTAAAAAATTCTACAGGTTGCACCTTTTAAGTTACAGAGGGGGTCTAGGGATAGAATTATTGCTTACACTCTACCGATCGCGGCGATACCTCACATGTGTGGTTTGAACACTGTTTTCCTATGCGGGTGCTACTCACGTATGCAATCGCTTCTGCGCGCGAGCACGGCGAGACGGGGCGCTTTTTTTTTTCTTATTTATTTTACCTTTTACTTTTTATTTTTACACTGTTTAAAAAAAAAATTGTGTCACTTTTATTCCTATTACAATGAATGTAAACATCCCTTTTAATAGAAAAAAAGCATGACAGGACCTCTTAAATACAAGATCTGGGGTCAAAAAGTCCTCACATCTCATATTTACACCAAAATGCAAAAAAAAAAAAAAAAAAATGTCATTTAAAAAAAGAATTAAAAAAAAATGTCCCTTTAAGAGCTATGGGCGGAAGTGACGTTTTGACCTCTTGCTGCCCGTGCAACGTATCCCTTCCACATCAGGGGCAGCTGGGGGTTTTTTTATTTTGGGGGCAGCAAACAACCAAACCCCCCCCGGTTGGTAAGTCGACGGTGGCGGAAACCCCACCCCCCAGGGAGGACTGTCGGGACATCAAAGCCCCGCACTTACCCCATCTAGGAATCGGGCGGGCGGGCAGGCAGCGTGTCCCGGCGAGCGGCAGCTTTCTTCCTCCTCTTGTGGTGTGCATCCCTCTGCTCCTAGGTGTCCAATAGGATCGCCTGACCTTTCAGCCAATCTGGAAACGGGTATCAGACCTGCGCTTCCTGATTGGCGGAGAGGCGATTCAGTGTTAGAAAAGCGAATATTCATTTACTTTTCCAACACACATGTGTGGGCTCCGAGCGCAATGCTCTGCGCTCCAAGTCCACCCTATTTTGAAGCCTATTACTTAGTACCTTATCTGCATTCAATTAGCCACAGAACCTGTGTAATTAAGTATGTGTTCGGGTTTAAAGGGATTAGGTGGCAACTCTAGGCCGGACGCCTGAATAGGGGGTGGCCGCGGCGGCCATGGATAGATCTATCCATTAATCATAGGGGGTGGCGTGGAGAGAGGGGGGCGGTGCCCGTGCACCCTTAATGGACATGCCCCCTCTGCCGTACAAATGCATCCATGGCTCGCAGGAGCAGAGCCCCCCTAACCCTCTTGTATTGAATTGTATTGTTGCTGTACTTGTCTCCCTTTATATTGTAAAGCGCTGCGCAAACTGTTGGCGCTATATAAATCCTCTATTATAATAGTAATAATAATAGAGAGCTGAGGTTTCTATACTGGGCACGTGCACAATGTGTGCTCCTAGCAAAGTCATCTAGCTGTCATAGACCACTCCTGCGCTCTAGTAATGCTGTGATCATGTGATTGGCCAGTCCTTCCTGCCCCCCCCCCCAATAATAGTAATAATAATTATCATAATACCAATCATATGCTTTTATAGTGTCTTTAAAAGGCCAAAAGGTTAAAAAAACCAACAAAATGTATATTTGAAAAAAAAAAAAGGCCAAAAGGAAGCAAAAAGGAGAAGTTTATAATTGGAGTCTATGTGTACTTTAAATATAGAGAAGACAATCGGCTGACTCCTCTCTGGAAGAAGCACTGACTCTGTAACTACCTCCTGACATATATGAGAAAAAAAAAAACAAAAAACAAAAACGAGAAGCGCCTTGTCAATCAGAGAGAGGTGTGAAGAGAGTTGACACTCGGCAGTCAGGCTGTGATCTCTCACACCTCTGCACACCTCCTGCTATATGAAGATCTTCCTCCGGGCAATTCTACTTGTCATGTGCTTTAACCCTTCACTGCCTGCTTTTTTTTAAAAAAATGATTTGATGTAAACCTTTTTTCAGCTTTCGAAAGGTTTACCCATCTTCCTGACCGGGCCATTTTTTGTTGGCTTTTTTGGGCACTGCGTTACTTTAACTGACAATTGCGCGGTCCTGCAACGCTGTACCCAAATAAAATTGATGTCTTTTTTTTTTTTTTTTGCCCACAAATAGAGCTTTCTTTTGGTGGTATTTAATCACCTCTGTGTTTTAAAATTTTTTTTTTGCACTATAAACAAAGAAAGAGCGACAATTTTGAAAAAAAAACAAACATTTTTGACTCTCTGCTATAAATCATATCCAATGAAAAAAAAATGAAATTCAAATTTCTTCATCAGTTTAGGCCAATATGTAGTCTGCTACATATTTTTGGTAAAAAAACAAAAAACAAAACAAAAAAACAAAACATAAAGTGTATATTGATTGGTTTGCCTGAAAGTTATAGCGTCTCTAAGCTATAGGAAAAATACTGGAATTTTTATGTATTTATTTTATACTAGTAATGGCGGCGAATGGCGACTTTGATAGTATGGTGGGCAATCTGACACTTTGGACAATTTCTGGGAACCAGTGACACTAATACAGTGATCAGTGCTAAAAATGTGCACTATCACTGTACTAATGACACTGGCTGGGAAGGGGGTTAACATCTAGGGGGAGTTTCAAATTTAAATGTGTGCCTAGCCAGTGTTTATGTGTACACAGTTGTGCTGCTAAGGGATATATCAGTTTTTATTCCCTGCTTATGCAGGGAAACAAAAACCGCCACTTCCCCCGCTGACAGGACAGAGCTCTGTCCTGTCTTCCGCCTCGCCAATCAGCGGGTGCCAGTGGTCAGTCATTGGCTGGAACCTGCTGATCGACTTGTGCTGTGACTAACCACAGCGTGCCCAGCGTGCCGACTACCCGGAAGTGCTGGATCATGTATTAGATACGTTGATCCAGAACAGGAAGTGGTAATACATCCTTTCATCTCTAAAGATTTCTATGTTACACCTTTAATTTGGCTTGATTTGGTGCTGGTCTTACCAGTTAATGCCCAGAGTCCTAATAATCAGATGTATAGGAGGCTAAAGTGGGCTTGATTTATTTGGTATCTTTTATATTGCACCAAAAAAAAAAATATATGCATTATATGGTGTTGGCTGGGCCAATTTTCTCTGTAATACACTAAAATGGATTAATTCCTAAGATCGTCAGCGCCATCTAGTGGCCAAAAAGCGGTACCGTTTTCTGAAATACTGCAATCAGTGTTCATTTTGGCAGCCAATTTCGATTTAGTTTTAGTCTTAGTCTTTTGACTAAAATGGCATTTTAGTTTTAGTCGCATTTTAGTCTTCTGCAATTGTTTTAGTTGTAGTCGTATTTAGTCGACTCAATCTCCAGTGCATTTTAGTCGACTAAAACTCATTTTAGTCGTCTAAAATCTAATGGGTGTAGTTAAATTGTAATGCATTATTTTAGGCATTTTCGCTACTATTTCCAAACTCGTTATATACTGCTGGAGTGAAAAAATCTAATATCTAATTTATAATATCTAATCTAAATGTTATTATTTATGGTATTAGGGTTTGAACCAGTGTTCATTTTGGCGTCAAATTTCACTTTAGTTTTAGTCATACGCTTTTGACTAAAATGCCGTTTTAGTCGTATTTTAGTCATCTCAATTTGTTTTCGCTTTGGTGGTATTTTAGTCTACTAAAATAGTATTCATTTAGCCGACGAAATGAACACTGACAGCAATGAGAACATATACTGCGTTTTGTCCACTAGAGGGAGCTGACAATTTTAGCAAATTATCCATTTCAGAAAATAAAGGTAATATTCATCCAACCTGAACGTGACAAATGGGTGACATTTTTCCAACGAACGTTTGATAAATAGAACGCATTAAATAATCTTTAGGCCCAAATTGTGCAGTTTAACATGTGTGCAGGAAAAAAAAAATTGCAAAAAAGGCTCCAGCAGCAAAAGGGTTAAAGCCCAACTCCAGCTAAAACTTTCTTTTGAAATTTTGGGCAAAATAGTGAAAAGTTTGAACTTCTGACAATTTTTTTAATGACTCTGCAGCGGGGAATTACACTTTGTAACTCTCCGGTGACACCGGTACAAGAAATGAGGGATTGGAGGTCAGAGGGAAAGACGGTATAGAAAGCAATAAAAACCAAAGACAGACTCTGACCGATCACTGCTGCTCTTTCTCCTTGTGTACGGTGACCGATCTTGTCTCTGCCCCCTCCTGTAGTTTTTACAGGCAGCCTGTAGTGGGTGGGGCCTGCTGGGCCCCTCCCACCACTCTTGTGCACAGTGACTGGTCTTGTCTCCGCCCCCTCCTGTAGTTTTTACAGGCAGCCTGTAGTGGGTGGGGCCTGCTGGGCCCCTCCCACCGCTCTTGTGCACAGTGACTGGTCTTGTCTCCGCCCCCTCCTGTAGTTTTTACAGGCAGCCTGTAGTAGGTGTGGGGCCTGCTGGGCCCCTCCCACCACTCTGTTCTCTCTCCTTGTACACGGTGACTGGTCTTGTCTCCACCCCCTCCTGTTTTCTGCAGGCAGCCTGTAGTGGGTGGGGCCTGCTGGGCCCCTCCCACCGCTCTTGTGCACAGTGACTGGTCTTGTCTCCGCCCCCTCCTGTAGTTTTTACAGGCAGCCTGTAGTGGGTGGGGCCTGCTGGGCCCCTCCCACCGCTCTGTTCTCTCTCCTTGTACACGGTGACTGGTCTTGTCTCCGCCCCCTCCTGTTTTCTGCAGGCAGCCTGTAGTAGGTGGGGCCTGC
This sequence comes from Lithobates clamitans, assembly GCA_037952925.1. NCBI lineage: Eukaryota > Metazoa > Chordata > Amphibia > Anura > Ranidae > Lithobates > Lithobates clamitans. The sequence continues at coordinate 199,421 of JBBGZY010003402.1, read as the reverse complement.
TGGGCCCCTCCCACCGCTCTTGCGCACAGTGACTGGTCTTGTCTCCGCCCCCTCCTGTAGTTTTCTGCAGGAAGCCTGTAGTGGGTGGAGCCTTCTGGGCCCCTCCCACAGCTCTGCTCTCTGCCCAGGCTATGCGCAGCACAGTGATGATTTTACGGCTACTTTGCTCAAAGTAGTATCTGGGTTTGCAAAGCCATTTGGTGCACACAAAGTGAATTTATATCCTTTGTTGCTATTGAGGGATATATTTTATTTAAAGTTTCTATGCCCGATGTTCAGCTTTAAAATTAAAGTGTCTGTAAATACAAATTCTAAAGTTGTGTAAATAGCTTCCTCTTTTATTTAAAACTGTAATTGTTCATTTTTTATTTTTTTTAAATATTGTAATTAAATCGTTTATAAATACCTGTTGATCCTGCCAGTTTCTCTCCCGTGTTTTCGTCCAATCCACTGGAGTCAGTGCCCCCCCCCCGGCTGGTTGATTGACAGTTGATTGACAGCTGATCTGGTCATTTAGCAGCTGAGACTCGGACTTCCTGCAACTGCCACTTTTGCTGGGCAGACAGGCCTACTACAGGAAATGGAAAAACGATGGCAGGATCAACAGGTAGTACAACTCTACAACTAGTGATAGAGGGGGACTCTGTGTTAATGCTTTTGATATTTTGCACCATATGTAATTTTATTTTTTAGATTTGCCTATAGTTACCCTCTGGGTGTAACCAGAGGTGCAGATAGGGACTTAGGGAAGAGGGAGGGCGACTCATGTTATCCTCATTTGTGAGGTTATGTGATACACCGTATGCCTGGAAGTCCGCAGCGCATGCCCCTGACACACTGCTGTGCCGGGCCCTTCATGTACAACGTCTAATTACACCTGGCAGATTACAGCAACAATATAACTCTGTGTTTGAATATAGCCGGATTATCCCGATTAATATATGGACAGAGCGTCTATATAGGGCTCATCCTGCTGTGGAGATATTTCTGTACCCGATATGGTGCTCAGCATCTTTTATTGTACTAAAAACCCCAAATGTCACACATATGGCTCAGATGCCTCTCTTAACCACTTGCTTACCAGGCACCTAAACCCCTTTCCTGCCCAGACCAATTTTCAGCGCTGTCACACTTTGAATGGCAATTGCGCGGTCATACAACACTGTACTCAAATGAAATTTTTATCATTTTTTTCACACAAATAGAGCTTTCTTTTGGTGGTATTTAATCACCTCTGGGGGTTTTATTCTTTGCTAAACAAACAAAAAAATACGGAAAATTTTGAAAAAAAAAATCACGTTTCATATTTTGTTATAAAACTTTGAAAATAGGTAATTTTTCTCCTTCATTAATATGCGCTGATGAGGCGGCACTGATAGGCTGCACTGGTGGGCACTGATAGGCTGCACTGATGGGCACTGATAGGCACAGATAAGGCGGCACTGATAGGCACAGATAAGGCGACACTGATAGGCAAAGATAAGGCGGTACTGATGAGCACAGATAAGGCAGCACTGATGGGAACAGATAAGGCGGCACTGATGAGCACAGATAAGGCGGTACTGATGGGCACAGATAAGGCGGCACTGATGAGCACAGATAAGGCGGTACTGATGGGCACAGATAAGGCGGCACTGATGGCCATTTATAAGATGGCACTGATGGGTGGCACTGATGGGCACTGAACGGCACTGATAGGTGTTACTGATAGGTACCACTGATGGGCACTGGTAGGTGACACTGATGGGCAGCACTGTTACTGAGGCACTGATTGGTGACATTTATAGGTGGCACTGTGGGCACTGATAGGTGACACTGTGGGCACTGGTAGGTGGCACTGGCAGGTGGGCACAGATGAGCTGGCGGCTGCTCTCCTTGATCGGGACCGATGACCCTCTGACAGCCGCCGGTGATCGGCTTTTTTTTTACATCACTACCTCTTTAGACATGTGCACTGCCTAAAAATTCGTTTGTTTTCGTTTCATTCTGGGTTTTTTTTTTTGTTTTTGTTTTTCGGGTCATTCGTTATGATCGCAATTCGTAAATTCGTAAATCCGAAAATTCGTAAAATCGTAAATTTGAAAATTTGTAAATTTGTAAATTTGAAAATCTGAAAATCCAAAAATAAGAAAGAAAATTCTAAAGAACGAAAATCCGAAAATCCTAAAGAATAACTAACTAATAATAATTAACTATTAAATTATAGGTATTGTAATTTCCTTTCAAATTTTGCTGTTATTGAACGCAACGAATATGAATTTATTCGAAGTTACGAATCATCCGAAATAACGAATGCCGCATCTAAACAAATGGAATGGAAAAAATTAACAATAAATAATTTAAAAAAATGTATTATTATTATTATTATTATTATTGTTGTTTATTATTATTAATTCATTCCATTCGTTTAGATATGCCATTCGTTATTTTGGATAATTCGTAACTTTGGATAAATTTGTATGTGTTACGTTCACTTACAGCCAAATTTGAAAGTAAATTCCAATACCTATAATTTATTAGTTGTTATTTCAGATTCTCGAATCTTTGGGTTTTCGAATTCACGAATTTACGAATTTACAAATGTTCAAATTCACAAATTTTCGAATTTTCGACTATTCAAATTTACGAATATTCGGAAAAATTTGTTAAACTGGGTTTTCATTAATTCGGATGTTTCCGAATTAACGGATTTGTCAAAATTCATAAAATAAAAATTCTGTATATTCCAATCATCAACTACCCTTTCAGTAAAATAATACTTTCTAAGATTCGTTCTTGATTTTGGTTTCATATTGAAAAGACTGCCTTCCTATTCATTCCAATTGTGACATTACACATGGTAACACACCACAGACATTTTTATGTGCCCTTACCGCCCTTACCTTTGCTATCTGACCTGAGCTCTTGTTTATGGAACCTTTGGCATTTTCCATTGTTGCCTATTTGACACACAAACTCTATTTTCATGCTCACTGTAATAATTGTAGGGAAAGCAGAGAAGAGACCTCTAGGTGGCAGAATTGTTGTGTGATTTTGTGACTATAGAAATCTGCTGACTTTTTTTTTTTAAAGATTCAAGTTTAAAGCAGGGTGGATACAAAACAATGATTTAAAAAAAAAATGATTTTTTTAATTTAAATAGTTTTTTTTTAATTAAATTAATTTTAATAAAATACTTTTGGAGTAAAAATCTATCTAAAGATAGTTTTCTATTTAAGATACATTAATAATTTAGTTTATTCATCATGAAATGGAGCTTAGTTATGTAGCATGAGGCTGTATATTCTGCAATATTTACATTTTTGGTAAACTCATTCAATGAATCCAAGCTCTGCAAGCTGAGATGACATGCACTGCTTTGATACATTCACACGATTTCACAGTAATCATGAGATAAAACAAAGTTCAGGAATATTCCTTTGTCCCATTGTTTTGCAAATCTATGCACACTACAAACTGTATGATTGAATCGGTTCTGATATCGCTGTTTTACTAACCTGACAGCTTATTAGTCTAAATAGGAAACCTTCATTTTGTTTGAAAATATTAAAGATTCTAACTACCAGCAAGAACGAGTCCCTACATTTAGAGAGCACCTGTCATTTCAGATCCATCATGGCAGCGCCTGTTAGCGGCATCCACTCACGTGCTGCCGCCACGTCCCTCACCTTGTTGTGTCACTGCCGCATCACCAGCCGTCCCATTAAAGTGAATGGGACTGTCGGTGAGTCAACAGCAGGTCAGAGGGGGAGCCGCTGCAGGACAGAGATGACAGTTGCTCTTTAAAAATTATGAGTCAATTCAAGTTGATTTAAATTAAATCCACCCTGGTTTAAAGTTCACCCTTTAGGAGACAAATATATAGGCTTTATTCGCTGGTTTTGTTCTGAAAATGCTAGTTGCCTGAACTTGTCTGTCTGTCTAGTACTTCACAAGCTAGCATGTGCAGTAAGTTGAGATATTAGAATAGGAAATAAACCAAACAATAATTAACCCCTTTTTGACCCCCTATTGTAGCTTTACTGCTACAGGGTGGCCACTGTGCGCAGGATCACCTATATGTACATGATCCCGCACATCTGGGTTGATTGTGCACAGCGGGAGCCGATCGGCGGGTGCCCCGGACTCGATGTCCGCCGGCACCCGCCGATCATCAGCCAGAGAGAGAGAGAACTGCAATCTGTGTATGTAAACAAGGCAGATCGCCCTTCTGTCAGAAAGGAAGGCATTGATCCCGTGACTTTGCAAAGCGGGAACATGGATCCATGCCTTCACCTAGTAAAAGCACCTCCCACACAGTACACAAACACTGGCTAGGCACACAGTTAACCCATAGACCACCCCTGATGGTAACCCGTTCCCAGCCAGTGTCATTAGTACAGTGACAGTGCATATTTTTAGCACTAATGACTGTATTAGTGTCACTGGTTCCCAAAAAGTGTCACTTAGTGTCCGATTTGTCTGCCGCAATATCGCAGTCTCGCTATAAGTCGCTGTTCGCCGGCATTACTGGTAAAAAAAAATAACTAAATAAAAATTCCATAAATATATCCCATAGTTTGTGGACACTATAACTTTTGCGCAAACCAATCATTATACGAATATTGGGATTTTTGTTTAACCAAAAATATGTAGCAGAATACATATTGGCCCAAATTGAGGAAGAAATTTGATTTTTGACATTTTTTTATGGGATATGTTTTATAGCAGAAAAATTGAAGATCGGTGAGATCAGTGTAGTGCCCCCTTACATTGGAGGTCAGTGTAGTGCCCCCTTACATTGGAGGTCAGTGTAGTGCCCCCTTACATTGGAGGTCAGTGTAGTGTTCCCTCACATTAGATATCAGTGTAGTGTTCCCTCACATTAGATATCAGTGTAGTGTTCCCTCACATTGGAGATCAGTGTAGTGCCCCCTCACATTGGAGGTCAGTGTAGTGCCCCCTCACATTGGAGATCAGTGTAGTGCCCTCTCACATTGGAGGTCAGTGTAGTGCTCCCTCACATTGGAGGTCAGTGTAGTGCTCCCTCACATTGGAGATCAGTGTAGTGCCCCCTCACATTGGAGATCAGTGTAGTGCCCCCTCACATTGGAGGTCAGTGTAGTGCTCCCTCACATTAGATGTCAGTGTAGTGTTCCCTCACATTAGATATCAGTGTAGTGTTCCCTCACATTAGATATCAGTGTAGTGTTTCCTCACATTGGAGATCAGTGCAGTGACCCCTCACATTGGAGGTCAGTGTAGTGCTCCCTCACATTGAAGGTCAGTGTAGTGCTCCCTCACATTGGAGATCAGTGTAGTGCTCCCTCACATTGGAGGTCAGTGTAGTGCTCCCTCACATTGGAGGTCAGTGTAGTGCTCCCTCACATTGGAGGTCAGTGTAGTGCTCCCTCACATTGGAGATCAGTGTAGTGCTCCCTCACATTGGAGATCAGTGTAGTGCCCCCTCACATTGGAGATCAGTGTAGTGCCCCCTCACATTGGAGATCAGTGTAGTGCCCTCTCACATTGGAGGTCAGTGTAGTGCTCCCTCACATTGGAGGTCAGTGTAGTGCTCCCTCACATTGGAGATCAGTGTAGTGCCCCCTCACATTGGAGATCAGTGTAGTGCCCCCTCACATTGGAGGTCAGTGTAGTGCTCCCTCACATTAGATGTCAGTGTAGTGTTCCCTCACATTAGATATCAGTGTAGTGTTCCCTCACATTAGATATCAGTGTAGTGTTCCCTCACATTAGAGATCAGTGTAGTGTTCCCTCACATTGGAGATCAGTGCAGTGACCCCTCACATTGGAGGTCAGTGTAGTCCTCCCTCACATTGGAGGTCAGTGTAGTGCTCCCTCACATTGGAGATCAGTGTAGTGCTCCCTCACATTGGAGGTCAGTGTAGTGCTCCCTCACATTGGAGGTCAGTGTAGTGCTCCCTCACATTGGAGGTCAGTGTAGTGCTCCCTCACATTGGAGATCAGTGTAGTGCCCCCTCACATTGGAGGTCAGTGTAGTGCTCCCTCACATTAGATGTCAGTGTAGTGTTTCCTCACATTAGATATCAGTGTAGTGCTCCCTCACATTGGAGAGCAGTGTAGTGCTCCCTCACATTGGAGATCAGTGTAGTGCTCCTTCACATTGGAGATCAGTGTAGTGCTCCCTCACATTGGAGATCAGTGTAGTGCTCCCTCACATTGGAGATCAGTGTAGTGCTCCGTCCCATTGGAGGTCAGTGTAGTGCCCCCTTACATTGGAGGTCAGTGTAGTGCCCCCTTACATTGGAGGTCACTGTAGTACCCCCTTACATTGGAGATCAATGTACTGCTCCCTCACATTAGATGTCAGTGTAGTGTTCCCTCACATTGGAGATCAGTGTAGCACTCCCTCACTTTGGAGATCAGTGTAATGCTCCCTCACATTGGAGATCAATGTAGTGCTCCCTCACATTAGAGGTCAGTGTAGTGCTCCCTCACATTGGAGATCAGTGTAGTGCTCCCTCACATTGGAGATCTGTGTAGTGCTCCCTCACATTGGAGATCTGTGTAGTGCTCCCTCACATTGGAGATCTGTGTAGTGCTCCCTCACATTGCAGATCAGTGTAGTGCCCCCTCACATTGGAGGTCAGTGTAGTGCTCACTTACAATTAGTTTAGCTTGGAGTCCAAGAAAACTGTCCCCTAATGATTCTGACCAGTACCATCTATCTTTCAGGTCTGCCCCAGCTGCCGGCCCTCCCGCTGCCCCTGGAGAAGGAGGAGCACCCCCAGCTCCCCCCAACCTCACCAGCAACAGAAGGCTTCAGCAAACCCAGGCACAGGTGGATGAGGTGAGTAGAGAAGAACACAAGACGTAAAACCGTAGTAATCTGGTAGTAGGTCTGTGTATCTTCAGTGTCTTTTCCTCCTGCCCCACAGGTTGTGGATATAATGCGCGTCAATGTAGACAAGGTGTTGGAAAGAGATCAGAAGCTGTCCGAATTGGATGACCGTGCGGACGCTCTGCAGGCCGGAGCCTCGCAGTTTGAAACCAGCGCGGCCAAACTCAAACGCAAGTACTGGTGGAAGAACCTCAAGGTGAGTTTGGAAGGAGTCTTTAAAAGAGTGTATGGATTCTTCCCCCCGGGGACCACAACAGTCCTGTGAAAGTCTGGGTAGTGGTATGGATCGAATTGTGCCTACTATGTGACAGCGAGATAATGCTTCCCTGCTTGGGGACTTACAGTAATGCTTGTCGTGTTCCCCAGAAAGCATCTGAGATAATCCTGACTTGGAAATCTTGAGGGAAATACATCCAGCTCCCTAGTGAGAATTGCACAGCTGTACTAAGGATTTAGCACTTGGCTGATGTATTTAGAGCACCCCACGTTTTTTTGTACATGTATCAACTCTAAGAAAAGCCATTTGAGTGCTGCAAGAGAGAAACTTTAGTGAAAGAGTTAGTGAACACCCCCAAATGTTTGTCATTTACACCAATCACACCATTATAACATCAGCCCAAGGGCTGGAGCAAGTTTTAAGAAAGAGGAGCAGCGAGGGTGACAGAGAGGAAGAGTGGAGCCAACAGATGTTCACACCAGAAGAGGAAGAACAATACCCTCTCTTCTGGTTCCAGCTGAGGCATTGGAGAGATGGTGTGCCTACATGTTAAAAAATAATACAGACTTCTTACCCCCTATCCATAAACGGCTATCAAAAATTTAAAAAAGTATAACAGTTTCATCTCTGGTTTGTTCTTCTTTTCTCATCCTGGGTCGTGTTCATTCCTCACCCTAATCCCTGAGTGTCCTTTATCTCCCCTTTGTTTTCCAAACCTCCATCTTGTTTTTTTTTTCTTTTGATTTTTAACCTTGCTCCTGCTTCTCCTGGGCCTTCCTATGTCCTCCATCTTGTCTGGTCTCCATGTTTGTTCATGCTCACCCTAATGTATTTTTTATGTTCCTTTTCTGCTAATCCTGGGTATTTTTTTGCCCTCCTTCATGTCTGTTCTTCATGTTTCTCTTAGTTTAGCACATAACAACATACCAACTTACCATGTTGAAAAATTCTATTGTATCTGCCTTGGATGTTCTTCCTAACTGGAGCTCTTTAGCTTTATAGTTGGCCATTATCAAGGAGATATCATTGCCAGTTTCTTAGAGCGGTTTTCCCTCCCAGACTTGCATCCTGTATGGGCTGTTTGGAAAAACTCCACATTACACTCCACAGTATACAGATACCCTGGATCCTTACTGCCCAATAATCTGAGATAAGTTGTTTGAAACCAAATATATCTCTACAATAACTCATGCCAGTTTATGAAGGTCCTCCATTGGTTAGAACAGTTCATAGTAGGTGGTGTTCTGTTTAGCACTTCAGCGTTCACACAGCCGTACATCCAATGGTGTCATGACCCATAATGCATAATCCGATCTGCCCTCCTTAAATGGGGAAACGCTGAAAAAAAAACTGGAAAAAGATACAGGAGGGCGCAAACACCTAGTGCGTTACCACCAGCAACTTTTACTATATACAAAAGCCAAAAACATACTCTTAAACATGAGAAGGAGCCAGCGTTTCAAAACACAACTCCAGCTTTAGGCGATGCCATATTCGCTGCGTTTGAAAGATTGACACGTTTCGGGGGACATGCCCCCTTATTCAGGGCTAAACCAACCTTGTGCAGTTCCAAGTGGCTTATCAGCACCACCCTGGTAATTTTGGAAGGGGGGTTCCTTGTAATATGTGAATATTTAAATTGTGGAACTGCACCAGGTTGGTTTAGCTCTGAAAAAGGGGGCATGTCCCCCGAAACGCATTAGCATTCCAACCACAGCAAATTCGGCATTACCTAAAGCTGGAATTGTTTTGAAATGTTTGTTCCTTCTCATGTTTGTATGTTTTTGGCTTTTGTATTTAATGAAAGTTGGTGGTGGTAAAGTGTCTCTTACAGTTACATGGGTGGTGTTTTACAAAATGTGACTTAATGTAACATATCGCTAAACCATCTCTCTCTTCTCCATCTCACTCTTTGTGTTTTTCTCTCCTCAGATGATGATCATCATGGGAGTGATATGCGCCATCATCCTCATCATAATTATTGGTGAGTTATTGTCCTGTTGTGTGTCAATGTTTTTAGTCTATGTGTTTTTATATATATATATGTGCTGCTTGTTATCTGTGCTGTATACAGATGGCTGACTATACTAACCTCTTCTTTTTCTCTCGCTTCTTTCTCCCAATGTTCCCCTGCTGTGCCCATCCCATCCTTGCATCTACTGTACGTATCACACACCTTGTCCACCATCTTGGTCTTGTTTTTTACATTTATTGCTGGTTTTCTTCTCATCCTTCATCTTGTCTGTTCTTCACCCTCTTCCCTTATTTCCTACTACTCCATCTTGTGCTGTTCTGCACTCTTGTTACTTGCCCTTTATTACACCATCTTGTCTTTTCTTTATCCACATCCCTTGTCTTTCACCACTACATCTTGTCCTTTTTTCACTCTCATCCCTTGTCCTTCATTACTCCACCCTGTCTGTTCTTCACCCTTATTCCTGCTAATCCTGTTTTTTTTTCTTGTGTCCTTTGTTTTGGTTTGTTCTTCCTTTATATACTGATCCTGGGTTTTTCACTTGCCTTCTACCTTCGCTAATATTAATGCTTGTCCTAAATCCTGTTCATTCTTCACTCTCATCCCTAACTGTCTTGCTCCATCTGGGCTTGTCTGTCTATAACTTATGATTCTCTGTGATCCTTTTTATTCCTCACCCTCATCCCCGATGGTCGTGTATCCCCCCCTTTGTCTTCCAAACCTCCATCTTGTTTGTTCTTCAACCTTGTTCTTGTTCCTGGGCCTTCCTCTGTCCTTCATCTTGTTCTTAATGTTTTTTGCTGCTCATCCTGTTTTTTCTTCTGTCCTTCAACTTGCCTGTTCTTCATGTTCGTTCCTGCTCATCCTGGGTTTTCTTCTGTCCTCTATCTTGTTCTTTATATTTTTTCCTTCTCATCCTGCGTCTTCTTCTGTCCTCCATTTTGCCTGTTCTTCATGTTCGTTCCTGCTCATCCTGGGTCTTCCTCTGTCCTCCATCTTGTCTGTTCTTTATATTTGTTCCTGCTCATCCTGTTTCTTCTTCTGTCCTCCATTTTGCCTGTTCTTCATGTTCGTTCCTGCTCATCTTGGGTCTTTTGCTGTCCTCAATATTTTCTGTTAATTATGTTTTTTTCTATTAATTTTGGGTCTTTCTCTGTCCTTTATCTTGTCTGTTGTTTGTCCCCGATTGTTCTTCACCTTTCCTCATTACTTTGTTTTTCACCTCATCTTTGCTCTGTGTTCCCATTCATCTTGTCTTTGTGTTTGATCTTGCTCGCCCTGTTCTCTTTTCCCTCAACTCTGATCTTTTGTCTTTTTATTGTCTTCTTTATGTCTTTTCCATATCTTTCTCCATTTCTTTGTTCTTCACCTTGTCTTTGTTGCTGACCCTTGCTCCTGTCCCTCATTCATTTTGTTTTACTCATCCCCGTGTCTGTCATTTTTTTCTATCACTTGGGCTCATTATGTCTCCTGCCACTTATCCTTTTCGTGCTTCCACCCCAACGCTTCATCCCTCCTCTGTATCCCAACTCTGCTTTTTTGTCCCCCGCAGTTTATTTCAGCACCTAAGGACAGAGTCACACTATCTCCCCGTCTCTCTGTCTCTTTTTCTCCCCTTCGCCGGATCTGTCATCTACCCCAGCTGGGACCAGACAAAAAAAAAACTTCTACATAAAACTCCCCCCTCCTGCCTCTCCCCCTCCCCTTTCTGACATAGGGAAGTGGGGACCCCTGCCCCTCATTAATTGTGCAAAAGCTCTCTCCCTCCTTACTCTCCCCTGTAAATACCCATTGACTGAAGGACCCTCTAACTTATATACACACACACACACATATATATATAATATTTAATTTGTCCGTGTGCAGGTTTTTTTGTTCCCCTTGTTTCCCGTGAAGCTGTGTGTCCGTGCTGTTTATAAACCCCCCGAGGGGGGAGGGAGGGGCAATTTCTTCCCAGAACTGGTCTTTATTCACCCCCCACTGAAACAAGTCCGTCTTTTTTTTCTGTTTTTCGTTTTTTAATTAATTTTTGTCAATTCAGCAAGAGTGGCAGTTGAGGATTTAATGGAGGAGGATGGTGTGTGTGTGTGCGTGTGTACAGTATGTATGTGTGTAAAAAAAAAAAAAAAAAAGATATATATATATATAAATATAAATCCTCTGTATTACCCTTTCCCCTTTCTGTATGCCCATGTGTCTCCTCTTCTTATAGATTTACTAAAAGACGGGGGCACAAGTACAAGACAAATGATCTGTGCTGCCATATTTTCCCTGATTACTCTGCTCAAAAGCATTCTCTTTTTTTTGTTTTTGTTTTGGGGGGTCATATGAGTTGGTTGAGTGGTGCCCTTCCTTCATCCACTACTCTGGAGGGATGTAGTGTAAAGAAGTGGGCTAAAACTACTCTGCAGCCCCCTTGTTCTCCCACTTTGACTGTGGTAATCCGCTGGCGTGCCTTGCAGGAGGCAGAATCGCCAGAAGGCGCAGGGATAGCAGAGGGAGCTGGCCGGGAGAGATAAGAGTGTGAGCTGGCTGTGTGTGACTTGGGGATCAGTGCAGGCCGAAACGAAGGGCAGATTTGATTCCCTGCCATCTCTTGCCACTTAGGAGGGAAGTGGCAGTTAGGGTGGCGTTGGCTTCTGCTTCTGTATACCCCACTGGCAGATAATTCAACGGAAGGGTGTCATAGCCGTTGCCCCGCTGCTACTCGATAAGGTCAAAAAAGGGTACTTGGTGGGAGTAGCTGTGTCAAATCCCGAAAACCCCTACACCACTCCATGACTGTAATAGCAAGAGAGGCGCCATTTTGTCCCTTGCCCCTTCTAACCAATCCCTGCATGGGACCAGCCATGACGTAGCTGCGACCAGCTAGGGCAATAAGGCACATACCCCGCAGAGATGTCTCTACCCTGGTCCCTTTTTCCTCTTGTGCCTGATTGCCCGGTTCGCCCGCAATGTCTCATGAGGAGGGAGGGGGTGAGTGTGGCCAGGGGCAATAGGATAAATCTCCCCCTCTCTCCTTTTTACCACCCTCAATTCCCCCTCCTCCTATTCCCACAACATAAATATTAAAATAAATGTTGTTTAACCAAAAATGTTCTGTTTGTGGCTCATTCTTTCTGTGGGGAATGAGGGGATGTTTAAAGGGTATGTAAACCTTAGCAAAGAACTTCTTTTTTACTTTCAATATTTGTATTGGAATTGTATTTAAAGCCATTCAGAACAAAGGAAACCATCCTACAAAGCTAGCCAGATGGTAACTCAACATTGTCCCTTACAGAGCAATATAACGGTATGCCAAAATAATGCAAAAGCAAGATGTTCCGAGTGGACTGTGGTAATATGGTTATGCAAAAGCCACATATGTAGCACTACCCATACAGGGGCTGCTGGTTACTGCCTCTCCACCAGCTCACCTGGCTGTTCCGAAGATCTCCCAGGGCAAGGGATAGGAAGGGTTAAGCACAACGCTGTCCTCCTGAAAGGCTTCCTACATGTGGCAGTCTCTCCCCTTGTGAATCCCCGGATATGCTGATGTGCTTACAATGTCCTCCTTGCTCCCTGCTGCTTCTTAGGCAAGATACCTTTCAAACTGCACTGCTGTCAGGATCTTCCCAAGTGAGCCTGTGCTTAGCCTGGAGGCAGTGGCCACCCCTGACACAGGGGTGCCCTCCTAGGCCACCGACAGTCTCCTCAGCATTCCATTTTCCACCCGATTCTCCTGCTTTCAAGACTCATCCATACTTAAGAGCTGACCTAGCCACCCTGCCAGGACAGTACGTCTGGGGATTGGCCAGGTTCCCTCAAGTATGCAGATCAACCCTCCTGGCCTCCGCCCACTAACTTCTAGAAATTTCTCCAAACTTCCACACCCAGGAGACCACCTGCCTCTGTGAGTCATCCAGCCTGACCTGCAGTAAACCTTGACCCAGATTAAAGGGGTTGTAAAGGTAATTTTTTTTTTTTTTTAAATAACAAACATGTTATACTTACCTTCACTGTGCAGCTCGTTCTGCACAGAGTGGCCCCGAACCTGGTCTTCTGGGGTCCCTTGGCGGCTGTTTCAGCTCCTCCCCGCAAGCATTAACCACCTTAATGCGAGCTCCCTCGCATGGTGGTGAGTGCTTGCGGGTGCGCTCCCGTGATACAGCCGGCGGCTATAGCCGCTCGGCGCGCCGCGTCATCAGATGTGATTGACAGCAGCGCGAGCCAATGGCTGCGCTGCTTTCAATCCATCCACTGCAGCCAATCAGCGACCAGGCTGAGCTGCAATGGAGATGACGAGAACGAGCAGCGAAGATTCGAGGCGTCAGGTAAGTAAAACGGGGGGGGCTGGGGGCGGCGGTATTGTCAAAAGTTTTTTCACCTTAATGCATAGAATGCATTAAGGTGAAAAAATTTTTACCTTTACAACCCCTTTAAGACTAATTTTACCATAAGTCAAACATAAATTTGCCTGCATTATTCTAGTAGCACACTAGAGAGTGCTACACATATATTGGATCACTAGGATCCGAATTAGGCACCCACCCTTGCCAGGGGTTTTCATCTTTATTGCTAGGTTGTACATCAGTCAACAACATAATTAAAAGGAGAAAGCGATAAAAGAGTAGAGTGAAGGAATAAAAGAGAGAGGGGAAATGGAGCGGTAAAGGATCCCAAGGACTGTAGAGCCGATCAACAAAGAAATTCTATTATTTGCTCACTTTTGGTCTGTTAAAGTGTATGTTTAGCCATATTTTTGTGGAATTGGTGGAGTGTGGAAGAATTAGAACTCCTGTCAAGTTTTTATTTTGTGTGTAAAAAGTCTAATGTGTTACAGTGCCCCCTTGCAGATGACCGAGGCTCACCAAAGGTGCAGGGTCTTACCAACAGTTGGTTTTCACCAAAGCACCTAAAGGCAGCGTTGGGCCAGAGACTACTGGACTACTTTGCTGCAAACTGTCGCCAGATCATCCCACTGGTTGGCTGGAACGGATCAGATCAGATCTGAGCATGGCCAGGACAAGGTGTGGGCAGGAGAGGCAGCTGCCCTGGGCACTGTAGGTATCATATGAAGTGGGGGGGTATCACAAGGAGGTTGGGGGGAGGGGATTTGTGTTGAGAAGGGGGGTTTGGGGGTGGTAGAGGGTAGGAATTGCTCTAGGAGGACACATTTAGGGAAGTGTGCTAGCAGTGGTGATTTGGGGGACTTATATAATGCCCATACAACTTGGGTGGGGGGGGGGCAATTTGGCATGTTTGCCCTTGGCTCTAGATGACCTTGTCCCAGCACTGGATCTGAGCAGAGGTCTAGGCAGGCAGCAAGCAAGAGAGTAGCCAGGTCAATCCAGATTGGTAATGGTCTGACAATCTCACAGGCAAGTATTAAAGAATATGTAAACCCAACATTTCATATTCCTGATATGTGGCTGCTGTACCATGTCCTTGTATGAAAATGTCTCCTGTTCTCTATGTATTGCTTCCTTTGTGTGAAACCCCTAAAGTTCCTGCCAGGCCCTCTGCTTTTCTATTAAAAAACTTACCACGCTAAGTAGCAAAACACACCGTGGTCAGTTCTTCAGCTGTGCTGGGAACTCAGCCCGCTCTCCTCTAATGATCAGATTTGTCCTGACACACACCCTCTTTTACTTATGCTGGGAAGACCAATGTGCTGCTGTTTCTCCTTCCCCCAGCTCTTATACAGTTGAGAACAGAGGAAATGTGATCACATTATAAAAAAAGGGAAAAAAGAATTTATAATATTTTGTTAAATCCATACACAAATGTTTTGCCTTGCATTTCTATTTTGAACTGAATGGGTTGTTTTACAAGGTGATCATTTACAATCACTTTAGAGACGATGAGAAGAAACAGTACCAAGCCTTGACCAGTGTAGTCTAAATGACCCCCCATATAACCGACTGTTATGCACCTATACCTCCATCCACATAAATACCCACTTAAAGTAATTGAGACCACACCTTGCTTTGGAGTATAAATGGCCATAACAGCCTTTATTAACACAAATCAACCAAGTAAACTCCAATAAAATAACTTCAACAACATAAACCAACATTTTAACCCAGCCTGTTGATCTCTGACGGCGACCCACCTCTTTTCCAATATGTAATATACCATATGTAAATATACCACCACACACTGCGGGACCATTTTAAAACCTGTTAAGCCTCCAGCTGTAGCCGCTCGGAGACACCCCCTTTGCCGCAGTGCCCATTACTGTATTTCAGCCACCGTGCTGGAATACACCAGAGGGGCTTGTCCTGCCGAGGAACCCCCCACCCCATTTTCATCACATATATTTTACCGCCACCGTCAGAGACCAACAAGCAACACTGCCACAGCCCGAAATGGTGACTACCTTACTCTTGAGGGCGCCTCCACCACCCGCAGGGCCCCCTGCAAACCCAATGTCCACAGATCTATCCCAAAATCTGAAAAATGAACCCCACCCTTCCTTAGATAGAGCCCAACATTCCTTTCAAGTTCCAAGTGCCGGACTACTAAACCCCCATTTTTAACCACAAACCGCCTCACCACCTTGTTGACTCGAATGCGTGTCTTCTGTATACTTGCCACTGACTGAGCCTCACGCAAAACTGTCCTTGCCACAATGTCGGACCATATCAACATGGTCTCACGAAATTGTACTCGCAACTGTAAAAAATCCGACTTAATGTCGGCAAGCAAATCCCTCACTGGGCAGGCCCCCAAGTCTGTTCCCCCAGCATGGAGTACCAAAATGTCCGGAGGTCTACTTAAAGCGGCGTACCGCACCACCTCCAGCATCACTCGCTCCCACTTCATCCCAGGCACACCCAACCACCTCAAGTAAGCCTCTCTCCGTGAAATGCCCAATTGGCGGCCATCCGGCCTAGCATCTCCTCTCCTGGCCCCCCAACACACATAAGAATGCCCGAGGATCCAGACGAGGTGCGTGAAACCTCCTCTGAAACGATACAACAAAACAAAATAGCAATACCCATTATGCCTGAACTTACTGACTAACTCCCTGTTTTGTTTTTTTTAATTCAATAACCATATGTGGCCTAACATATGTACGAAATCTCCTAGATTCCCATCTCCCAATTCTGCGTATCGCCGCTTCATCCAACCCACATCTGGCAGCTTCAGTAGCCGCCCCTATGCGGAAGGAGTGTGAAGCGTATTGTGTCCCGTCAAGGCCCGCCATTGCTAAACATTTTCTGAACACCGCAACAAACTGGAACTTTGACAAATATGACCCATCTTCATGTCGCAACAATGGCCCTTCCCGTTGCGTTCTTACCTGCAAAAATTCCCTCACTGCCATAACCGGGCATACCTCGAAAACCGGCACTGCATATAACCAAATATCCACCCCTTTTCCTCGTTGGTCCGTTTTTGACTTAGGCAGCCGACAACACACCCTGTCCTCACCCAACCTTATATCCCGCTCCAACATCCCTCCTGCAATTCCCCTTGACGGGTTCATCAACTCCCCTATCTGGAACGCCCCATAAAATGCCAAGGAGAACGCTGCCTTAAACAAAAGTACCTCATAGCTAGAAGTACACACCCTCCGTAACCATCCACAGATGGACCTTAAATTTGCAAACGTGACAGGCCACCTTGCATCCCCTTTTTTGGGACCTTTCTTGAACCCCTTGATTGCCTGCTTTACCCACAAATATTTCGTTGCATCCTCACCCCCTAGCAATTTGAACAGGAATGACAGGCCCGCCATCTTTCGCTCGATGGCAGACACTGAACCCCCACTCTCCATGTGCCTGGACACAAAGTACAGCACCAACAACCTTACCTCCACCCTGTCATTCCCAATCCTGGCCTCCTTTACCAGCAACGACCATTCCTTCCACACCTTGTTGTAATACGCCCACGTAGCTCCGCTTACTGACTGCCGAATCCAGCCCGCGGCGACTCCAATGCCAGCTCCCAGATCCAAGCAGAGCAATGCAGGCCTGGGGCCAGCTCTCTGAGCTTGTCCCACTGAAAACGAGACAGTGCGTCAGCCAGGACATTGTCCAACCCCGGTATGTGAACAGCATAGATGAAAATGTTCAAACACAAGCACCGCAGCACCAACCTACACAAGAGCCGTATTACCGGTGGTGATGACGCTGACATGCGGTTGATCACCTGAACCACGCCCATGTTGTCGCAGTTCAGTCTCAATTTCAAATCCCGACAGGCCTCCCCCCATAACTCCATGGCCAACACCACCGGAAAAAGTTCCAGCAGGACCAGGTTACGTGTAAACCCTGCGTCCACCCAGGATGAAGGCCAAGGCCCCGCGCTCCACTGTCTCTGAAAAAAGACCCCATAACCCGTGGATCCCGCCGCGTCCATAGCTAGCTCCATGTCGAAGTTACTTACCGGGCCTGACATCCACACCGATCTGCCATTGTAAGACTCCAGAAACTCATGCCAAACCTGCAGATCTGCTCGGTGTTCCTTCGTCAGCCTAACAAAATGAGTCGGCGCCTTGATCCCCGCTGTGGCTGCCGACAGCCGTCGGCAGAACACTATCCCCATCGGAATTATCCTACAAGCGAAATTCAACTTACCCAGAAGTGACTGCAGCACCCTCAACTGAACTTTCCGCAGACCTTGGATCCCCCGAATTTCCGCTTGCAAATCCTCCAACTTCTCCCTAGGTTAACGACAATCCATTGCTTCCGCATCTATGACTATACCCAAAAAACTAAGCTCTGTCAACGGACCTTCCGTTTTTTCAGCTGCCAAAGGCACACCAAACCTACCTGTGATGTGCTGCAACGTAGAGAGTAAAATCGCACACACACCGGAGGCAGGGGGGCCAATGCACAGAAAGTCATCCAAATAAAGTATGACCAAATGAAGGCCCGACACTTCCCTGACCACCCATTCCAAAAGTAAACTAAACGCCTCAAACATGGCACATGAAATGGAACAACCCATGGGCAAACATTTGTCAACATAGAACTTCTCTTGCCAACAACAACCTGAAACTCTGAGAATGCACCAGCAGCAAACGAAATGCGGACTCTATGTCCGATTTTTCCATCAGTGCCCCCTTCCCATATTTCCTAACCCACCGCACAGCCGCATCGAACGATGTGTAAGACACGGTGCATGCCTCCGGGTCTATGAAATCATTCACAGAACCCCCTTTTGGGAAGGACAAATGGTGAATAAGTCGGAACTTGTTCGGTTCCTTCTTAGGCACCACCCCCAAAGGAGAAACCACCAGGTCATGGATAGGTTTACTTGCAAATGGCCCCCCCATGCGACCCAATGACACTTCTTTAGCTAACTTCTCCCCTACCACCCCTGCATGCTGTAAGGCCGACTTCAAATTTTTTGCCAATGGTGGCACCACCTCCAGGGCACACGGAATGTGAAAACCTTCCTTGAACCCCGCGGCAAGCATATTGGCAGCCGCCTTGTCCGGGTATCTACTTAGAAAAGGTTGCATCCTTTCCCACTTCACCGGAGTCATCCCTTTTGTGAGTAGGCTCTCCGGGACGCTTCCCTTTTTTGAAGCAGCGAGACAATGGGTGTGTACCCCCACAATCTGAGCACTCGTGTTTAAATTTGCAGGAGCCTCCAAATTTGCATGAGCCCTCATTAAACTGCCAGCACACCCCCCGCTTTTTCCCGGCCGAAAGTCCTGAGGCAATTGTACTCCCGGCCCCCCCCTGAAAAAACTGTGACGGGGCCCTCGCCGAGGACATAAGTCTCATCCAGAGGCTAATGTCCTTATGGTCCCAGCGCAGGGGCGGACATACCGCCCTGCGCTGATGGAACTGCTTGTCATACCGCAACTAAGAGGAGCCCCATAGACCCTGTGAGCCTCCCCTATCGCGTCCATATAGCAAAATAACGCCGAGCAATGCTCGGGTTCTTTTTCCCCGATTACGCTTGCCATGATGGCAAACGCCTGAAGCCAGTTCCCAAAAGTCAGAGAAATCACTCTATACCTCCTCTTTTCCTCGTCCTCTTTCTTGGAGTCATCAGGCTTAACCCTGTCCAAATTAAACTTCTCCAAAGGTAATAGGGAAAAAATCTCCACATACTCACCCTTGTGGATCTTATCCAGGGCTTCCTGCTTCAGATGTGCTCCCAGCGGACCCTCAAAGCACACATATACCTCACACTTAGCCGCGCCTGCGATCCTTACCACATCTGTCCTGGCCGCAGGTACTGTAGACCCTTTTTCCACCCCCTTTTCAGGACCCTTTTCCCCTTCCCCCGTACCAGGCGGGACATCCCCAGTGTGCACCCCTATACTGGAAATTACTGTACCTCCATCCCCAGACCCTGACTCCGGACCTGTCCACGGGACTACTTGTGGTGCCGGAACCTGCCGTGTTTCAAACCTCCCCACCAATGCCTTCAAACCTTCCAACAAATCCTGCATTTGTGCCCCTGAACCAGAACTGAGAGGCCTGTCGGCCGCCAATTGCTGGTCAGTTGCCCCCCTTACAGTCCCTCCCGTGCCCACTGACACAACCCCAATCAGATCATTCAGTGCACTAGATAAAGCTACAGTAGAAGTGGACTTACCGGGCTGCCTGGGAACTCGCCCCATCGCCTCCCTGTTTGGCCGACTTGCTGGCGCTTGTGGTTCATCCGCATTGGACACTTTACCCTCCGACCGATCACTGTGATCCATGATGGGTGGCGTGGTCAGCCCCCCGGGTGAAGTGGCCCCGGAGGCCGTGGCATCCTGGCCATGAGAGGGCTGACTCCCACCGGCAGCTTCGCTCCTTTCTGTCATGCTGCTAGGGGTCTTCCTGGCTGTAGCTCCTCTTGTCCGCACGTGACCACCACCGCCATTTTGACTCTGTTCACGTCTGCCCCTTATGCTCCGCCCCCGCTCAGTCCTATCTACTCCTATCCCTGCTGTGCTGGCAACCCTGCCCTCCACCTCACTCCCTGTGAAACTCCCTAAAACCACCCCCTCCCTTCTGTCTGACTCCCTCACCTGCACCCCACTAACCCCTGGTCGGGAAGCGGCTCCATAACAGCCCGTGGCCCCGCCCCCCGCAGTAGGCCCACGGCGTGCGGACCGCTCAGGCCCTGTAGAAGCCTGAAGTAGCGGTCATTTTGCTGGGGGGACTGATCGTTCCCCCCTCGGGCTCCTCGTCTGCCGCTCAGGTGAAAATCGCACCGGAGCCCGCGATCTCCGCGCGCGAGGCGTCTCCTCAGCAACCCCAGATCCTCCAGCTTCCTGCCCAGTAAGAGCCCCGACTTGCCTGTCCAGCCAGTCTGCGCCCCGTGTCCCCACTGCAGCCCTCAAACGAGCTAAAATAAGGTCTATGTCTGCCATCTTGCTTAGGAGGAGCAGTGGATAAAAACTGCCTCCTCCTGTAAATTCTATCTCCCACTGCCCCCTCCTGGCTCCTCCTTGCCTTTATATATCGCCCCTCCCCTACCTCACAAATTTTCCCAACTCCCCTCCTACCAGGAACACTCCAAACTTCTTTAACCCTTTGTGTCTCCTTCTCCATACTGTCATGCCCGGCTGGTGCTTCGATACCTTTCCTGGTTAAAAGACACATCCAGCAACATAACTGGGAACTCTGGAAATCCTGGCAGGGATTCTGCTAGTACCATTGGAAGTCCTTGTAGGAATTCTTAGAGAAGCATTGGATTTCCTGGCAGAAACTCTGGAAGATCTAGCAGGAACTCCCAAAGTTCTGGTAGGGTTTCTGAAAGCAGCAGCACTGGAAATCCTGGCAGATATTTTGCTAGTACCATTGGAAGTCCTGGTAGGAATTCTTAGGGTAGCATTGGAATTCCTGGCAGAAACTCTGAAAGATCTGGCAGGAACTCCTGAAGTTCTGGTAGGGTTTCTGAAAGTAGCAGCTCTGGAAATACTGGCAGGAATTCTGCTAGTACCATTGGAAGTCCTGGTAGGAATTCTTTGATTACCATTGGAAAGGACTTCCAATGTTACTCAAAGAATTCCGCAGGGACTCTGGAAGTTCTGGCAGGGTTTCTGAAAGTAGCAGCTCTGGAAAGCCTGGCAGGGATTCTGCTAGTACCACTGGAAGTCCTGGTAGGAATTCTTGGAGGACCATTGAAAGTTCTGGCGGGGACTCTGAAAGTTCTGGCAGGAACTCTGGAAGTTCTGGTAGGGTTTCTGAAAGTAGCAGCTCTGGAAAGCTTGGCAGGGATTTTGCTAGTACCATTGGAAGTCCTGGTAGGAATTCTTTGATTACCATTGGAAAGGACTTCCAATGTTACTCAAAGAATTCCGCAGGGACTCTGGAAGTTCTGGCAGGGTTTCTGAAAGTAGCAGCTCTGGAAAGCCTGGCAGGGATTCTGCTAGTACCACTGGAAGTCCTGGTAGGAATTCTTGGAGGACCATTGAAAGTTCTGGCAGGGACTCTGAAAGTTCTGGCAGGAACTCTGGAAGTTCTGGTAGGGTTTCTAAAAGTAACAGCTTTGGAAAGCTTGGCAGGTATTTTGCTAGTACCACTGGAAGTCCTGGTAGGAATTCTTAGAGGACCATTGGAAGTTCTGGCAGGGACTCTGGAAGTTCTGGTAGAGTTTCTGAAAGTAGCAGCTCTGGAAATCATGACAGGAATTCTGCTAGTACCATTGGAAGTCCTTGTAGGAATTCTTGGAGTTCCATTGGAAGTCCTGGCAGTAACTCTGGAAGTTCTGGCAGGGTTTCTGAAAGTAGTAGCTCTGTAAGGCCTGGCAGGAATTCTGCTAGTACCATAATATGATGGGAGCAGGTCTATTTTAATGTTAGGTTTTTTTTCCATAACAAGAAAACATAAAACATCCAGCATGTTTCTGGGGCTCAGAAACCTCCCTCTCCTTCAGCGATCAGATATTGTATGCAATTATTTACTGGGTGACAAATTAAGTTTTTCTAGACTTTGCTGTCACATTACCCCTGACAAACGTCCATTTTCTTTTTTATCAGGAGCATAACATTCTATTTCTTAATTGGTTTTCATTCCTGTAAACATTTAATGCGGAGGACTTTGCCGCTTTGAGTATCCCTTATTACAGACAATATCTGAGCCCTAAAGCAGTGGGATGTTTTTGAGCTGCTAAAACGCGTTGGAGCTTTTGTGTTTTCTGATTATGAGCAAACACTAATGTTGAAAGATTTTGTACTGTTATGCCCCGTACACACGATCGGATTTCCCGACAACAAATGTTGGATGTGAGCTTGTTGGCTCACATCCAACATTTCGCCCGACCGTGTGTAGGCTCCATTGAACATTTGTTGTCGGACTTTCCGCCAACAAATGTTGGCTAGCAGGTTCTCAAATTTTCCGCCAACAAAACTTTGTTGTCGGAATTTCCGTGTGTCCGACGCACAAAAGTTCACGCATGCTCGGAATCAAGCAGAAGGAACCACACTGGCTATTGAACTTCCATCTTCTCGGCTCATCGTACGTCTTGTACGTCACCGCGTTCCCACGTTCGGAATTGTCTGCCAACATTTGTGTGACCGTGTGTATGCAAGACAAGTTGGAGCCAACATCCTTTCGAACAAAATTCCACGGTTTTGTTGTCGGAAAGTCCGATCGTGTGTACGGGGCATCAGGGCCATCTTTAATATTGATTGGACCCTGGGCAAAACTTTTCTTGGGGCCCGCCCCCATGCAGTTTTGCTCTCCACCTGCTCTGAGACATACAATAAATAGCAGCTAGACTCAAAATTAGTTTACTGAATCAGATCAGGCAGCTATTGCGATTGGTTGCCAGAGGTTACAGTGTATTATTACCGCTCACTTACTGGTTGCTAGAGGTTACAGCACACATTACGACTCACTGATTAGTTGCTAGAGGTTACAGCATATGATTTCTGCTTGTTGATTGGTTGCTAAAGATTACTGTGGATATGACCTTAGGGCGGCTATATATAAATACCAATGCCGCTGGCCATCCCTATTTACATATGAATGCTCCCGCTATTTACATATGAATGCCGGTAATTTACACGTAAACACAGGGTCTGCGGGTGAGTCATCTTTACACAACAATAGGGCAGAGCTGGGCAGCATTAGTAGCAGCACTTCACACTGAGATATTGGGACACAGCACAGGACTAAAACCTCAAGGGACGAGGGAAATTAAACCAGGATAGTTGGCAAGTATGAGACAGCTGCTTTGGGCCCCACAACAATGACAGGGCCCAGGGCAGCTGCACCTTTTGCCCTGCCTTAAAAACGGCCCTGCGGGGCATTAGACATTTGGTCTGTCACTCTCATTAAACTTTTTCATTTAGACCTTAAACTTTGGGTCCCTTAAATAAGGGGTGCCTTGTTTATGTTGGGAGTGGCCTCACTGGAGCCAATTCTTTAACCATGAACTACTGATAAGTGTGATGCAGTGCTTGCAATATACAGTATTTTATTCTATCTTTTCATGTGATAACACTGAAGAAATGACACTTTGCTACCATGTAAAATAGTGATTGTACAGCTTGTATAACAGTGTAAATGTGCTGTCCCTTCAAAATAACTCAACACACAGCCATTAATGTCTAAACTGCTGGCAACAAAAGTGAGTACACCCCTAAGTGAAAATGTCCAAATTGGGCCCAATTAGCCATTTTCACTCCCCGGTGTCATGTGACTCGTTAGTGTTACTAAGTTACAGTGTTACAATAATAAAATATTTACAAAAATGTGAGGGGTGTACTCACTTTTGTGAGATACTGTATATAAAAATCTATATACGGTATCTCAACAAAAGTGGGTACACCCCTCACATTTTTGTAAATATTTTATTGCTGTCTGTGTCCCCATTGGGGAGATTTACCCTCTCTATTTGTCCTAATATCCACTGTCACCAAGGCAGAAGAAATTGGGAAATCCAAGCGGTAATGCCCCGTACACACGATAGGATTTTCCGACGGGAAATGTTCGATGGGAGCTTGTTGTCGGAAATTCCGACCGTGTGTAGGCTCCATCGGAGATTTTCTGTCGGAATTTCCGACAAACAAAATATGAGATCTGGATCTCAAATTTTCCGACAACAAAATCCGTTCTCGTAAATTCGGATCGTGTGTACACAATTCCGACGCACAAAGTTCCACGCATGCTCAGAATCAAGCAGAAGAGCCGCACTGGCTATTGAACTTCATTTTTTTCTGGGCTCGTCGTACGTGTTGTACGTCACCGCGTTCTTGGCGATCGGAATTTCCGACAACATTTGTGCGACCGTGTGTATGCAAGACAAGTTTGAGCCAACATCCGAAGGAAAAAAAAACATGGATTTTGTTGTCGGAATGTCCGAACGTGTGTACAGGGCATAATAGTTGTCACCAGAACAAAAGTGGAAATCATCCAATGGGGAGCTGGTGCTGGTGACAACAGTCTTAGGGGGGGAATTTAATGGTAAAAAACACTTATGGGGTTTGAAGACTATGTCCAAAACTGGTTTTGAATATACTTGGTATATACCATTAAAAGCATTTTGTTTTTATTGTTTACTGAATGCAGAAAAAAAAAACAGTTGTTGATCCTGCCAGAAATCCAATGCTGTTATCTCACACACTGTTATTAACCCTGCCCAATTCAGCTCTGTGCGTTATAGAACAGCCCCCCCCCCCCCATGTTATGGAGATGAGAAGATGGGGAGGTTTCTGCAGTCCTGACCTAAGGTGACAATGCTTTTCCTCCATTGATACAGTGCAGTGAGTAAATGTTGTCACCCTAGAACAGGAAATGTGTTACTAGCCGGATCACCAGGTAATAGGTGAGAGAGAAGAAAAATGCCCGGAAGAAGAAAACGAATGCAGCCGCCACATGAAAGGAACGGTAAAATTCATTTAAATTGTATTCATTCATTTATAAAAAAAATTTTTTCAGCCTGCAAATATTTGTAAAATATATAGTGTGGCCCTCGTACTGAAAAGTTTGGAGACCCCTGGTTTAGATAAATCCCAGGATTGATACAATTGTATACAGAAACATTGAACTATATATTAAAGTGGGTGTAAACCTCAGACATGAAATAGGAACAAAGCATATCCCTCTATGGTGTCTACATGTCTCAGTCCAGAGCACTACTGTAAGTGTCATTTCTGTCTGCTGCCTCCTTCCTCTGCTATCAACATGAGTCACTTCTGACAAGTTTTCCTGAGACCAAGAGAAAAAAACGGTGACATGGGAGGGAGATCAAGCACACAGCCTGTGATTGACAGCCTCAGCTCTGTTCCTGTGTGCTGTGTGAAGGGGGGTGTGTGTCCCCTCTCTCCCAATCAGCTGTCAGAACTCTCCTCACTGAGCTCTCCAATCTTTTTTTTTCTGACGGCTCAAACAAGCTTCATAAATTCTGGCCTTTGAACGGATGTAGAGAAGAAAAGACTACTGACAAACAGGTACAACTTATGTAGGAGGATTTGTTTAACCAGTTCCTGCCCGCGCTATAGCTGAAAGACGGCTACAGTGTGAGCTTACATTGCGGGTAAGGCCTCGACGGGTGTCCTCCTTTAACCACTTCAGCCCCGGAAGGATTTACCCCCTTCCTGAGCAGAGCGTTTTTTGCGATTCGGCACTGCGTCGGTTTAACTGACAATTGCGCGGTCGTGCGGCGTGGCTCCCAAACAAAATTGACGTCCTTTTTTTCCCACAAATAGAGCTTTCTTTTGGTGGTATTTGATCGCCTCTGCGATTTTTATTTTTTGCACTATAAACAAAATAAGAGCGACAATTTTGAAAAAAACGCATTATTTTTTACATTTTGCTCTAATAAATATCCCCCAAAAATATATTAAAAAAATTTTTTTCTTCAGTTTAGGCCGATATGTATTCTTCTACATATTTTTGGTAAAAAAAAATCGCAATAAGCGTTTATTAATTGGTTTGCGCAAACGTTATAGTGTTTACTAAATAGGGGATAGTTTTATGGCATTTTTATTAATATTTTTTTTTTTTACTAGTAATGGCGGCGATCAGCGATTTTTACTGTGACTGCGACGTTATGGCGGACATGTCGGACATTTTTGACACATTTTTGGGACCATTGTCATTTATACAGCGATCAGTGCGATTAAAAATGCACTGATTACTGTGTAAATGACACTGGCAGTGAAGGGGTTAACCACTAGAGGGCGGGGAGGGGTTA
This sequence comes from Lithobates clamitans, assembly GCA_037952925.1. Taxonomy (NCBI): domain Eukaryota; kingdom Metazoa; phylum Chordata; class Amphibia; order Anura; family Ranidae; genus Lithobates; species Lithobates clamitans. The sequence continues at coordinate 173,279 of JBBGZY010003402.1, read as the reverse complement.
AGTGTGTCCTAGGGAGTGATTACTAACTGTAGGGGGATGGGCTGTGTGGGTGACATCACTGATCTCTGCTCCGATGACAGGGAGCAGAGATCGAGTGACACTTGTCACTAGGCAGAACGGGGAGATGCTGTTTACAACGGCATCTCCCCGTTCATCCGCTCCGTGAGGCGATCGTGGGTATCCCCGCGGCGATCGAGTCCGCGGGACCCGCGACCCGACTCACGGAGCTCCCGGCCGGTGGCGCGCGCGCAATGGCACGGCGGGAAATTCAAATGGACGTACAGGTACGCCCATTTGCCCAGCCGTGCCGCTCTGCCGACGTACATCGGCGTGCGCCGGTCAGGAAGCGGTTAAACGCGCTGTCCATGTGCCCCCTGCAGTGCACGGGCGGTGCTCTCTGCGATCGCTGCGTCCTTAGGATCACAGATCACAGCGAGGTAGCTGCTCTGCTACGCACAAAACCCTGACCCAGAATCAGTGGATTTTCTTTCTTAAAGTGGAGTTCCACCCACTTTTACAAATCTTCAGCATCCCTCACTAAACTGTGCACTGTAAACGAAATGGATTATTTTTTTATTTTTTTTCTCAGCACCTACTGTATATCTGCAGTATTCATTTTTCACTTCCTCCTCCCTGGCCGCGGCCCAGCGCATCATTTCCTGTTTGCAATGCCTTCTAGGAACTTCCTCTGACACTGCCGTTGCTATGGAAACCTGACCTGAAACCTGTTACACTGCTTGTGCTGCACTGAGCATGTGCGAGATCTGCAAGGATGAGGTCCAGGAAGAAATGCAGTCTGGCTTCAGATGCCCACACTTAAGATGGCCACGGCCTGCTGTAAGTTTATAAAATAACAAACTACTGCTATAAACTAACAAAACAGACCTTAGTTTACAGACTAACTTTACTAGAATACAGGGGTATTTTTTTTTAAAAAGTATAATTTTGGCCGGAACACCACTTTAATTTCAGATTTTCGAATTTACGAACTTATGAAATTACTAATTTTTTTTTTAATCTACGAATTTTCGAATTTGCGAAGTTACGAATTTGCGATCATAACGAATGACCCGAAAAATGAAATAAAAAAACAAGACGCATGGAACGCAAAGAACAAATTTTTCGGCAGTGCACATGTCTCTATTTTATTGCCAAACAAATAATAAAAATGTGATTTCAAATATATATTTGTATGACAGTTTATGATATTGTTTATTTCTACTCTGTATTCCAAAGGCTGTTTTTTTTTTTGTTTTGTTTTTTTTTGTTTGCTTTTTTAGACATGTGACCAACAGCAGAGGACTAGAAGCTCCTCCTGCCACTGTTTGCCTGCAGACAGGCTGGGAGAGAGCTGGGTCATGTGTTGAAGAGCGCAACATGTTTTTTTTTTTTTAAATGTCAGATATTTCTGGACTGTTGAAACCTGGTTACACCTAAGCCATCTGGATACTGCAGGTGGTACTCTTTGGATGCCGGTCAAGCAGGATTACCCAGCGGAGTGTGTATAACAGAAGAGTGCTTATCAGAATCTTCATCTTGAAAGAGGATTCACGCATACCCCCAGGCGGTGGTGTATGGGAATAGGGGAGCTTTGCTTCACCTAATGATGCGAAGAGTAAAATGCCTAATTGCCTTGCCTGCAACCAGAACATTGAAAGACCAGCTTTTGGTGGAATTCTGACCTGAGTCAAGAAGTTTGATGGTAATATAGCAGCGCCACCTGGTGGAGAAAGCAACTTACTTCCTGGAAAATATTCGAGGGAATAACATACTTCCTGGAAAATGTTCGAGGGAATAACATACTTCCTGGAAAATGTTTGAGGGAATAACATACTTCCTGGAAAATGTTCGAGGGAATAACATACTTCTTGGTGATTAGGAAGCATAGCCCCTTATAGCTTGTCATTGGACAGAGGACTACATGGGCAGGCAGAGGGTGTTTGTGTGGGTTGTGTCTGAGTTCGCTTTAACCACTTCAGCCCCGAAAGGATTTACCCCCCTTCCTGACCAGAGCACTTTTTTGCGATTCGCGCACTGCGTTGCTTTAACTGACAATTGCGCGGTCGTGCGACGTGTCTCCCAAACAAAATTGATGTCCTTTTTTCCCCACAAATAGAGCTTACTTTTGGTGGTGTTTGATCGCCTCTGCGGTTTTTATTTTTTGGCGCTATAAACAAAAAAAGAGCGAAAATTTTGAAAAAAAAAGCAATATTTTTTATTACAATAAATATCCCCAAAAAATGTATAAAAAAACATTTTTTCCCCCACAGTTTATACGTATTCTTCGACATATTTTTGGTAAAAAAAAATCTCAATAAGCGTTTATTGATTGGTTTGCGCAAAAGTTATAGCGTCTACAAAATAGGGGATAGTTTTATGGCATTTTTATAAATTTTTTTTTTTACTAGTAATGAATGGCGGCGATCAGCGATTTTTATCGTGACTGCGACATTATGGCGGACAGATCGGACACTTTTGGCGCGATTTTGGGACCATTCACATTTATACAGCGATCAGTGCGATTAAAAAATGCACGGATTACTGTGTAAATGTGACTGGCAGTGAAGGGGTTAACCAGGAGGTGGCGCTGTAGGAATTAAGTGTGTCCTAGGGAGTGTTTCTAACTGTGGGGGGGCAATGTGTGACACGACACTGATCATCGCTCCCGATTACAGGGAGCTGTGATCAGTGTCCTGTCACTAGGCAGAACGGGGAGATGCTTGTTTACATTAGCATTTCCCCGTTCTACCTCTCCGTGAGAGGATTGCGGGTATCCCCGCGGACATCGAGTCCGCGAGACCCGCGATCACACTCACGGAGCTCGCGGCGGGCACGCGCCCGCTATCCGGACCTCGCGATATCACATACAGTTACGTGATTTTGCGCTGCGGAGCCAACCTGTCACAGTAAAACTGCGGCGGCTGGTCCGCAAGCGGTTAAAAAGTGAGGATACCGAGGATGACCCTACGTAAAGTATCATCTATGCTCTTTTATTTTTATATGCCCTGTAATATTCGTAGCTTTCTATGTTAGTTTTTCTAATTTCTTTGTAAATAACTAAAACCTTTGCTTCTTTGAGCATTGTGTTTAATTTTAAAGCTAATATTGGTATTATATCATCAATATTTGTATTATCAGAGCTTTGAACTTTTTGGAATTAAAATAATTACAGTGCCATCATCCACATACAGAAATAAAAGGGATAATGTCAATTAAACAGTGTGTGTTTAGTATCACTTTAAGCAATAAAGCATGGTCAGCTCCCAACCAGTGACAGTAAAGGAGCAGATGCCATTCATCCCTCTACTTACTCTGCTCTCTCCTCCTGTCAGCATGTTCCTTGTCCTACATATTCATGCTGCCGACCCATTGGCTCTTAGGGGTTGCTCCTCCCTCTCACTTTCTGAGCTCTGCTACACATGGAAAAAACAAGATCCTTATGCCAAGTCAAGTCAAATATAGCTACTTACATTAGTTAAATACATTTGTTTATAATGAACACAAAAAGGGAATTATTCGCAAGTACACAGCTCCAGAATATATGAATAAATATAGACAGTGCCTTGAAAAAGTTATCGTACCGAATTTTCCACATTTTATTGGGATTTTATGTGATAGACCAACACAAAGTGGCACATAATTGTGAAGTGGAAGGAAAATGATAAATGGTTTTCAACATTTTTTACAAATAAATATGTGAAAAGTGTGGTGTACATTTGTATTCAGCCCCCCGGAGTCAATACTTTGTAGAACCACCTTTCACTGCAATTACAGCTGCAAGTCTTTTTGGGGATGTCTCTATCAGCTTTGCAGATCTAGAGAGTGACATTTTTGCCCATTCTTCTTTGCAAAATAGCTCAAGCTCTGTCAGATTGGATGGAGAGCGTCTGTGAACAGCCATTTTAAAATCTTGCCCCAGATTCTCAATTGGATTTAGGTCTGGACTTTGACTGGGCCATTCTAACACATGAATATGCTTTGATCTAAACCATTCCATTGTAGCTCTGGCTGTATGTTTCGGGTCGTTTTCCTGATGGAAGGTGAACCTCCGCCCCAGTCTCAAGTCTTTTGCAGACGCTGACAGGTTTTCTTCTAAGATTCCCCTGTATTTGGCTCCATCCATCTTCCCATCAACTCTGACCAGCTTTCCTGTCCCTGCTGAAGAAAAGCATCCCCACAACATGATGCTGCCACCACCATGTTTCACAGTGGGGATGGTGTGTTCAGGGTGATGTGCAGTGTTAGTTTTCTGCCACACATAGAATTTTGCTTTTAGGCCAAAAATATACATTTTGGTCTCTTCTGACCAGAGCACCTTCTTCCACATGTTTGCTGTGTCCCCCACATGGTTTCGTGAACGGGACTTCTTATGGCTTTCTTTCAACAATGGCTCTCTTCTTGCCGCTTTTCCATAAAGGTCAGATTTGTAGAGTGTAGGACTAATAGTTGTCCTGTGGACAGATTCTCCCACCTGAGCTGTGGATCTCTGCACCTCCTCCGGAGTTACCATGGGCCCCTTGGCTGCTTCTCTGATGAATGCTCTCCTTGCCTGGCCTGTCAGTTTAGGTGGACGGCCATGTCTTGGTAGGTTTGCAGTTCTGCCATACTCTCCATTTTCGGATGATGGATTGAACAGAGCTCTGTGAGATGTTCAAAGCTTGGGATATTATTTTATAACCTAACCCTGCTTTAAACTTCTCCACAACTTTATTCCTGACCTGTCTGGTGTGTTCCTTGGCCTTCATGATGCTGTTTGTATACTAAGGTTCTTTAACAAGCCTCTGGGGGCTTCACAGAACAGCTGTGTTTATACTGAGATTAAATTACACACAGGTGGACTCTATTTATTAATTAGGTGACTTCTGAAGGCAGTTGGCTCCACTAGACTTTAGTTAGGGGTATCAGAGTAAAGGGGGGCTGAATACAAATGTACACCACACTTTTCACATATTTATTTGCAAAAAAATTTCAAAACCATTTATCACTTTCCTTCCACTTCACAATTTATGTGCCACTTTGTGTTGGTCTATCACATAAAATACATTTACCTTTTTGGTTGAAACATGACAAAATGGAAAAAAATGTTGAGGGGTGTGAATACTTTTTCAAGGCACCGTGTATCTATCTATCTATCTATCTATCTATCTATCTATCTATCTATCTATCTATCTATCTATCTATCTATCTATCTATCTATCTATCTATCTATCTATCTATCTATCTATCTATATAGATATAGATATATCTATATATCTATATATAGATATAGATATATATATTTATATAAATCTATCTAGATAGATAGATAGATAGATAGATAGATAGATAGATAGATAGATAGATAGATAGATAGATAGATAGATAGATAGATAGATAGATAGATAGATAGATATACTGTATATAGATATAGATACATATCTATATCTATATATCTATATATATTGTTAGTTAAGGCTTTTTATTAACTTCCCAGTCTTTTGGCTGATTGCATAAAACATCTTAATAAGTGAGAAGCAAATAAAGTTCTGAAATAAATCCGTGACGTGATTGAGGAAGTTCTTTGGTGTATTGAAAGAAATTCCAATGGCTGGGCGGATCCCTTGAGAACATACATACGCATGAAACGCGTTGGGGGGGCCTATGTGCTGACGTCATTGCCGCCCAGTCCTCGGAATAGGAACGGTGGTTATGCTTGTAAGTTTTTTTCTGGCCAACTTTTTAGGATTTTATGCTGTAGCAACTGTAATTGATTTGATCTGTGATATCAATAAAATACTACACTATGTGAGCACCGTTTGGCCTCTCACTGGTGAGCTTTTTTGTACAGTGTTTGACCCTTTTGGATATCCCCACCTGATCGCTACACCAGAGCAGGAGGCCACTATGGTTCATAGCAATTGATCAATGTGCATTGATGTTCACCATCTGTGGATGATCCCTCTGGAGCTCACCATCTGATTGCAACACCAGGACTGGAGGCCACTTTGATTCATGGCATTAGCCCAAGGCACCTTGATGTCCGTTATCTGGTGAGTGTCTAGATTGGTGGAGGTGGACGGTCGTGCCAGTCCATATATTCTTTACACGCTGGAGGGTGAAGTGTGTTTTATTTGATGCTTGACACAATCTGATTTCTGGTGAATGTTTTGGACCTGCCGTTAGAATTTCTTTAAATACACAGAAGAACTCCCTCAATCACGTGATGTCCCAGATTTATTTCAGAACTTTATTTGCTTATCACTTATTAAGATGTTTTATTTTTGTCACAATTGAGCGCTGCATACCATTTATTTTTCATTGATTGATTCATTGAAAGGTTGTATATTCTCTTTTGTGTGCTAGCTGCTAATCTATTTATATAACGCTCAGTTTAAATTTTTTTTTTTTTTTTTTTAGCTGATTACGTTCTCCCCCTGTATACATGCGTAGACCACCTACTGTCTTATTGTCTAGTTTCTTTTTTCCTTTCTAGCAGCTGAGTCATTCAGGAAAACCAACCCCCCCCCCCAACCAGCTATTGCTGCTTCCTTTTGGATTTCCGAATCCCATTATCTATAAAAATCGATTTTTTTTTTTATTTTCACGCCCACCGATATGAAGTCTTATATAACATGTTGTTCACAGCAATTCCAGGCAACAATTAAAATGGTTCAGTGAGCTATTAATTCCGTCCAGCAAAAACAGCAACTGAGCTAAAGCCACAAATTTCATTCAGTTCACCTTAAAACGGACCTTTGATGAAAAAAGGAAGGTCTGCTTTTCTCAAAGCCCTACGCCACCAAGTATATATTTATGTAGAGCTTGATGTGTTGGGTGCCGTGTTCCTGTGCCAACAACTCTGCGAACAAGACTACTACACACGGACTTACCTGGCTGAGCGGTGAATCTTTACTGCATATATCTGTATATACACCCCAATGGCTCAAGGTGCATAGACACTATGTATATATATATATATATATATATACACACACACACATACACATACAGTGCCTTGAAAAAGTATTCATACCGCTTGAAATTTTCCAAATTTTGTCATGGTACAACCACAAATGTAAATGTATTTTATTGGGATTTCATGTGATAGACCAACACAAAGTGCCACATAACTTTCATAACTTACAACTTTTTTTTTACAAATAAATATGTGAAAAGTGTGGCGTGCATTTGTATTCATCCCCCTTTACTCTAATACCCCCAACTAAAATCTAGTGGAACCCATTGCCTTCAGAAATGACCTGATTAGTAAATAAAATCCACCTGTATGTAATTTAATCTCAGTATAAATACAGCTGTTCTGTGAAGCCCTCAGAGGTTTGTTTGAGAACCTTAGTGAACAAACGGCATCATGAAGGCCAAGAAACACACCAGACGGGTCAGGGATAAAGTTGTGGAGAAGTGTAATGCCCTGTACACACGGTCGGACTTTGTTCGAACATTCCGACAACAAAATCCTAGGATTTTTTCCGACGGATGTTGGCTCAAACTTGTCTTGCATACACACGGTCACACAAAGTTGTCGGAAAATCCGATCATTCTGAATGCGGTGGCGTAAAACACGTACGTCGGGACTATAAACAGGGCAGTGGCCAATAGCTTTCATCTCTTTATTTATTCTGAGCATGCGTGGCACTTTGTCCGTCGGATTTGTGTACACACGATCGGAATTTCCGACAATGGATTTTGTTGTCGGAGAATTTTATAGCCAGCTCTCAAACTTTGTGTGTCGGAAAATCCGATGGAAAATGTCCGATGGAGCCCACACACGGTCGGAATTTCCGACAACACGCTCCGATCGGACATTTTCCATCGGAAAATCCGACCGTGTGTACTGGGCATTAAGCAGGGTTAGCTTATAAAAAAATATTCCAAGCTTTGAACATCTCACGGAGCACTGTTCAATACATCATCAAAATGGAAAGAGTATGGCACAACTGCAAACCTACCAAGACATGGCCGTCCATCTAAACTGACAGGACGGGCAAGGGGAGCATTAATCAGAGAAACAGCCATGAGGCCCATGGTAACTCTGGAGGAGCTGCAGAGATCCACAGCTCAGGTGGGAGAATCTGTCCACAGGACAACTATTATGCCCGTACACACGGTCGTAATTTCCGACAACAAATGTTCGATGGGAGCTTGTTGTCGGAAATTCCGACCATGTGTAGGCTCCATCGGACATTTTTTTGTCGGAATTCCCAACAACAAAAATTTGAGAGCTGGTTCTCAAATTTTCCGACAACAAAATCCATTGTTGGAAATTCCGGTCGTGTGTACACAATTCCAACGCACAAAATTCCATGCATGCTCGGAATCAAGCAGAAGAGCCGCACTGGCTATTGAACTTCATTTTTCTCGACTCGTCGTACGTGTTGTACGTCACCGCGTTCTTGACGTTCGGAATTTCCGACCAACTTTGTGTGACCGCGTGTATGCAAGACAAGTTTGAGCCAACATCCATCGGAAATAAATCCAGGATTTTGTTGTCGGAATGTCCGATCGTGTGTATGCGGCATTAGTCTTGAACTCCACAATTCTGGCCTTTATGGAAGAGTGGCAAGGAGAAAGCCATTGTTGAAAGAAAGCCATAAGAAGTGCAATTTGCAGTTTGCGAGAAGCCATGTGGAAGAAGGTGCTCTGGTCAGATGAGACCGAAATTAAACTGGTTGGCCTAAAAGCAAAACGCTATGTGTGGTGGAAAACTAACACTGCAAATCACCCTGAACACACCATTCCCACTGTGAAACATGGTGGTGGCAGCATCATATTGTGGGCATGCTTTTCTTTAGCAGGGACAGGGAAGCTAATCAGCGTTGATGGAAAGATGGATGGAGCCAAATACAGGGCAATCTTAATAGAAAACCTGTTAGAGTCTGCAAAAGACTTGAGACTGGGGCGGAGGTTCACCTTCCAGCAGGACAACGACCCTAAATATTCAGCCAGAGCTAGGAACCCTGGCACTTGGCAGCAGCACCAGCCTCAGCACACCAGTAGCTTCCCCTTCTCTCTTCTCACAACCTGGGTGGAATAAAAGTACAAAACTCCCCCTTCTCCTCCTCAGTGCCTCTGGAAGTTTAAGTTCATGAACAGAACTGTAGAACAGGCTAGGTCTCTTTGGAGACTATATCTCCCACAATTCTCCTAAGAGTCTCCAGCAGTTCACATCCTCAGTGCACCCCCTAGTGGATGGAAGTTGTCTGTGTGAAAGTCCCCTCTCCAGTACAGACACTGAGTCCTTTTTCTTCCAGAGCTGCAGACTGGACTGCATATAGCTTAAAGTTGCTGTGCCACCTAAGAAAAGATTTCCCTTACTTTGGAGAGATATCCTCTCACTTCTTGTTGTCTCCCGAACCACCCTTGCTGATGATGCTTGTAGGCAGGTGCAGCTATTCTTCCCACCAATAGGTGATGCTGTGCCAATTCTACAGGAGAAGTGGAGTCTGATAAGGTAAGTTACCCCCTTGGACTCCGTCAGACCCCTCTGGGAAGGTAGGTGTCTTATTTCATGCCAAATCAAATCAAATGAGAATTCAGGTGGCCGTCTTAATGAAGGAGCCCTAAATGGGGGATCCCACGTCACTCAGGCGTGCTTTGAACAAGTGGAAGGTTAGGGCAAGGAACCCGCTGGTTAGGGACAGTGCTTAGCACATGGAAAGGTTCCCGGCAAGTAGGGACAGTATAAGAGCCTTCTGAAGACTCCTCCCAGTGAGCCAGTACAGTTGTAGCTATAGTATACAAGATGCTGCCACCCCTCCAGCAGAGCTGTTGTTGAAACTTTTCTGTTCATTATTGTGCCATAATATTCTTCCAATGTGATCACTATAACTCTGAACAACTACTAAAAAACTACTACAGTGCTAAAGGCCCCATGTGTGTGGTTCCCATGCAGGTACCTTGTTCAAGGACCCTCCTACATTCTGAATTACACCTTTTGGGGATGGTGGGACACACCTGCTGCTATTCCGGGATCACCCTCGCTGGTATTCTTGAAACACATCTGCTGGTAATCCTGGAACACATCCAACGGTGATGCTGGAACACACCCACTGGTGATGCTGGAACACATCCGCTGGTGATGGTGGAACAAGGAGTGAAGGGAAATCTCTGCAGTGGAAAACAGCGGAAACAAAAATGGGTTTTATGCATTCATTACTATAACCAAATCTAAAATCCTAAACGTTGCTATCCAAAACTACTAATTCAGAAACACGTTTTTCACACACCCTATATTACCAAAAGTATTGGGACACCTGCCTTTACACACACATGAACTTTAATGGCATCCCAGTCTTAGTCCGTAGGGTTCAATATTGAGTTGGCCCACCCTTTGCAACTATAACAGCTTCAACTCTTCTGGGAAGGCTGTCCACAAGGTTTAGGAGTGTGTCTATGGGAATGTTTGACCATTCTTCCAGAAGCGCATTTGTGAGGTCAGGCACTGATGTTAGACAAGAAGGCCTGGCTCGCAGTCTTCACTCTAATTCATCCCAAAGGTGTTCTATCGGGTTGAAGTCAGAACAGTCAAGTTCCTCCACCCCAAACTCGCTTATCCATGTCTTTATGGACCTTGCTTTGTGCATGCATGGGTTGGGCGCAATGTCATTCTTTCCTAGCTAAAGAAGGAGGAAATGCTGCCCTACAGCAAAAAAAGAGGAAAAAGCAGGAACAAAAATATATCCAATTGTAAGAGAGGGAGGGGGCTGGAGCCAGATGCAAGCAATTTGTTTTTTTGGGGTGAAGGCCACATTACCTTTAATGTTTCCTGGATTTCATTAGCTGTTCTCTGATTGATTTCACTTGCTGTGTGGAATTGCTCTATAATGCGTCTTTTCTGATTATTTTATACTTTACATTTTTTTTTTCTTCTTTTTTCCTTTTTTTTATACTCCTTTTTACTCCTTGTCCAATCTGTATCCTCTTCTCCCCTTTATCCCTTCGCTCCATATATTTCTTTTTTCCCATCCTACTTCCTGCAATGATTCTCACATTCACTGCCATGATTATCCAGCTGACTGGTGGCCACTGCCATTGGCTGTTGCCTAGGCACACGTACACAATACCATACTGCATAGTGTGACGCATTTCATGAATGTGAGTCATCGGCATACGCTCCCATTGTCTGCAGCTCACTCTCATGCTCTAAATTTTATGTCCCCCCTTACTGTACAATTTCTCGATCTTGTTTTTCAGAAAATTGGAGATTTGTCTTTTTAAAGCTCTGTGACCAAGTTTGAGAATGTCATATCAATAGTAAATAAATAGGACACTGTGAAGGCGCCCATGATGCTGTGGCAACCTAGTTTATTAAAAAGAAGTACCATGGCAGCCCATGGAAAAAATAAGGTGCTTAAAGTGAACCTTTAGGCCCCCTAAATACTGTACGTTACCACAATGCATGGCAACCAATGGCACTCTAGGTGTTTGCCCTTGATTTAGATTGGCACCCCAATGGCACAATGCGGTAGATGCTAACAGAACTGCACTGCACTGCCGAATCCACATCTGGCTTTTATTCTTTTGCCTTACAAAGGGTAAGTACAGAGGCATAACCAGAACCTTCAGGGCCCAGGTGCCATGAAACCATAAGGACCCCCCCCCGACCCCTCCGAGCCTGGAGCACTTTCCTCTTAGCCTGGTGGCCAAAACGCCAAGGCCTGTTTGCAAGTGTGACCTTTGCAACCCTGGTAGTTTCGCCACTGGTGTCAGTAGTTTGTTATTTATTTTATTTTTTAATGATTTTTTTTTTTAACTATTTTATTTATTTATTTATTTTTTACAATATGATTTTTTTCCATTTTTTTTTTCAGGTGTACATTTGGGGGCTTTGGTGAGATGTCAGGAGTCTAAACAGACCTCTGATGTTCCACCTTTGAGGCTGAGAAAGGAGATTGGGGACACAACCCTCAGTCCCCTTTTCTACAGCCTCAGCTGTGCAGAATGACTGGACAGGAATAGCTCTTTACAGAGCTTCCCGTTGATTTAAAAAATTAAAGTGTTACTAAACCCAGGACCCTGCATTCACTATATCTGGTCTCCCACAGTACACAGAACATGGAAATGCAATCGTTTTCAGGGCCGGTGCTACCACTAGGCAAACTAGGCAGTGGCTGGGCGCCCTAGGCAGCAGTGCGCCCTAGGCGGCTAGGGCGCACTGCTGCCTAGGGTGCCCAGCCACTGGTCTTCCTACTCTTTTCTCTCTGCAGCAGGCAACTCAGCATCACCAGGCCAATGCCGCTCCGTTCGTATATAGTGTCAGAGGCGCAGTGGCGGCAGTGGACTGTGTCTGTGTCCCAACTCCTGAATGAATGGAAGCAAATAAATATTCATTGATGGGCACTGATGGGCGCTGGTAGGCTGCATTTGATGGGCGCTGGTGAGGCTGCATTTGATGGGCGCTGGAGAGACTGCATTGATGGGCGCTGGTGAGGCTGAATTTGATGGATGCTGGTGGGCTACATTTGCAGGGTGCTTCAATAAAAGGTGGGGTATCCATGGGCAGGGCAAAGTCAGGGTTGTCAGTCAGGGGTGGAGCCAAGGGGGGGAGGCAAAAAATCCTTGCACCAGCTCTGTTAGTTTTAGTAAATATAAATGGCTAAATACAGTATCTCACAAAAGTGAGTACACCCCTAACATTTTTGTAAATATTTTATTCTATCTTTTCATGTGACAACACTGAAGAAATGACACGTTGCTACAATGTAAAGTAGTGAGTGTACAGCTTGTATAACAGTGTAAATTTGCTGTCCCCTCAAAATAACTCAACACACAAAGCCATTAATGTCTAAACCGCTGGCAACAAAAGTGAGTACACTCCTAAGGAAAATGTCCAAATTGGGCCCAATTAGCCATTTACCCTCCCCGGTGTCATGTGACTCGTTAGCCTTACAAGGTTTCAGGTGTGAATGGGGAGCAGGTGTGTTAAATTTGGTGTTATCGCTCTCACTCTCTCATACTCTCTCATACTGGTCACTGGAAGTTCAACATGGCACCTCATGGCAAAGAGCTCTCTGAGGATCTGAAAAAAAGCATTCTTGCTCTACGTAAAGATGGCCTAGGCTATAAGAAGATTGCCAAGACCCTGAAACTGAGCTTCAGCACGGTGGCCAAGATCATACAGCGGTTTAACAGGACAGGTTCCACTCAAAACAGGCCTCACCATGATCGACCAAAGAAGTTGAGTGCATGTGCTCAGCGTCATATCCAGAGGTTGTCTTTGGGAAATAGACGTATGTGTGCTGCCAGCATTGCTGCAGAGGTTGAAGGGGTGGGGGGTCAGCCTGTCAGTGCTCAGACCATGCGCCGCACACTGCATCAAATTGGTCTGCATGGCTGTCATCCCAGAAGGAAGCCTCTTCTAAAGATGATGCACAAGAAAAACAGTTTGCTGAAGACAAGCAGACTAAGGACATGGATTACTGGAATCATGTCCTGTGGTCTAATGAGACTAAGATAAAGTACAGTACAGTACACTAAAGTAGAGTACAAAGACAGGTGTGTCTTGCCTACAGTCAAGCATGGTGGTGGGAGTGTCATGGTCTGGGGCTGCATGATTGCTGCCGGCACTGGGGAGCTACAGTTCATTGAGGGAACCATGAATGCCAACATGTAGCGATATCGCTAAGGCTCTGATGAAGAGGGTACTCCCTCATAACGCGCAAACCGTTTGCGACACCATCTGGTTCCTCCTAAACCCCCGTCCCAGGTTGTAGATGTCTCAAAGACACTGCTCTGAATTCTTTGAGCAATGTCAAACCTCTTTTAAACGTTTGTTTGTGAGTATGACGCTTGCTTTTACTATTTCAATAAATGTTATCTTTGGTAATGCACAAAGTCGGTGCACCCTCCCTGTTTTTCTATATGTTTCAGCTCCAAGGACACTCATTGTTCTGAGGAAGGCAGCAAGACCTTAGACTTTCCATATTTTGTCCAAAGGGGTGGCTACACCACGTACATATGGACTAAGCTCCTGAGCGCAGGAGATTGTTTTGTGTTGTCTGGCCAAGCATGTCTCCAGACCTAAACCCTATTGAGCATCTGTGGGACATCCTCAAACGGAAGGTGGAGGAGCGCAAGGTCTCTAACATCCACCAGCTCCGTGATGTCGTCATGGAGGAGTGGAAGAGGACTCCAGTGGCAACCTGTGAAGCTCTGGTGAACTCCATGCCCAAGAGGGTTAAGGCAGTGCTGGAAAATAATGGTGGCCACACAAAATATTGACATTTTGGGGTCAATTTGGACATTTTCACTTAGGGGTGTACTTGTTGCCAGCGGTTTAGACATTAATGGCTGTGTGTTGAGTTATTTTAAAGGGGACAGCACATTTACACTGGTATACAAGCTGTACACTCACTGCTTTACATTGTAACTGTAGCATGGCCCCCTTGGGGACTGCTTGGATTTACCTGCTCATCTGCATCGCCATGAGCCTGTGAACATTCCAACCCTCCTGACACTTTGGGTTCAGACATCAGCAACACCTTTAAGTAATAAGACAACACTCAATACGTTTATACTCTGTTAACGTTTACTGGAATACTTCTGTTAAGATATGGTTGTACAAAGGAGGTAATGGTTCATCTGAGCTTGGGATAGCAGCACAAACTCAGTTGAGTGACTCCTCAAGAAAATGCCATTTAAGACAGGTGGCAAGAACAAGAAGGATTTAACCTTTGATCCTAATGAGAGATGAACTAAACATGGATGGTATGAGGGCCCTTTAAGTAGCAATCACAAAATGTCCCCGTTGCAAAGCTGATGGTCTTCACCGGCAGTCGGAGCTCATTAATTGTATCCAATAAGGTATAGTAACAGAGTGGAAGTATATCTGGTGATGACTGTAGCTAAAGATGCTTATGTACGGTGTTCAAATTAAGGTGCCTTCCAGCTAGCAAAACCTGGATGGGCATCCTGGCTGCGGACCCGCTTGTGACAATCACCTGTTGCGGAGCACGAAGCATGGGTTGCTGCACTGTAGATGTGGTGCTGGTCTGATGAACAGCAGGCAACACTGGACCCCTTCTCAGTCAGATCGGAGAACTGTAGACCGTGTGGTAGGAAGCGACCTCACTTTCCTTGCAAGGAGAGATCCTTCACACATGAGGCCCTGGAGGAAGAGAGCGTGGGGCGGATCTCTGGTCTCTTTTATAGCTCTTCCCAGCAATCTCCCTGGTGATAGCATGGATCCATTGAATATGTAGTCCGGGTGTATAGTCATGCAGGCGAATAGCCATCTGATGGAACTACTAGTCCCACAATCCCTTTGGTTGGGCTCACAAATATGATGTCAGTCTAGTAATGCTGGGCACTAGAGGGACAATATGATATACAGACAGGGCAGGGAATAGCTGTTCGTTGCAATAGTAGTCTATATTGCTACATAACAAAGTGTAATTTCTTCAGTGTTGTCACATGAAAAGATATAATAAAATATTTGTGAGGGGTGTACTCACTTTTGTGAGATACTGTACCTTTTCCCATCAGCAGTATATACGGTAGCAGTCTTGAGATGTCTATAAGTGTCTGGTTAAAGCTTGTAGGAGGAGTTTTCATTCTCCTCTAACTGACCTATGAGCCTGCAGGACCCTGTCTTTCTGTCTGGATGGTACTAATTGGCCTGTGCTGATCACATGCACCCTCCCAAAAAAAATCTCTTTAGCAATACCCACCAAACTGAGCATGTGCAGAGCGCCCCCAAGGCTCTGTACTATTAGCAGATGGATTGGGGACAGTAAAAAGAAGGGGAAGAACAGAGAAGACAGGATCAAACAGCCTTTTTACGCAATGCGGAGGATTAACTCCTTAGGTTCCACAGTGAGTATAACAAGCATGCTTTACTGCATATATAGACTGATTTTACTGTTGTGGGATTAGCAACCCTTTAGGCATAGTAAACACTGCTTCAGGTATGAATGGACAGAGTCAGTGATTGTTACACTGACTATTCAGGCAAGGAAGGGGCTGGTAAATGACATGTTTACCGGCCCCTTCCCCGCTCTTTATCCTGACAGCATCCCCAGCAGCCGGGAGGGGGAAGCAAGCAGAGCTTCAATGGACGAGGGGGGGGGGGGGTGCCAGGAGAGAGCACATGGGGGCCGGAAGAGAGCACAGGAGCCCAGGGGCAGCAGAAAGAAGCTGGATAGGAAGGGCGGCAGGGTGGCATGTAGAGGAACCAATCCCCGCAATGTTCCTCCTGCAGCCGCTGAACTCCTACAGGAGGGAGAAGAGAATCGGGCACACGGAGGAACATGGAGTGATCGGCTCCTCTGTATGCCACCACCCCTTCTATCCTAAGGTGACCAGATTTTTAAAATGAAATCCGGGGACATTTTTTTTTTTTTTTTTTTTTTTATTGGCAAATAGTAAACTATTTTATAAGCATATTTTCCTCAAATGATATATGCAGTGTATGTGGTATGTGTTTAAGGAATGATTGTATGATATATACGTTATTTCTGGAAATCATTTAATACCAGCTCCATAGCATTATTATACCAGCCCAACCGCAAAACATCATTATGTTCTGGTTCACAAAAGGGAAAACCATGCATTTTAAAGCACAGTTGAAGATTGTATTATAATCACCAGTGCCCATTAATGCAGCGTGTTCAGTGCCCATCAGCTCAATCTGTTCAGTGCCCATCAATGCAGCCTGTTCAGTGCCCATCAATGCAGCCTGTTCAGTGCCCATCAATGCAGCCTGTTCAGTGCCCATCAATGTAGCCTGTTCAGTGGCCATTAATGCAGCCTGTTCAGTGCCAATCAGCTCAGCCTATTCAGTGCCCATCAGATCAGCCTGCTCAGTGCCCATCAGATCGGACTGCTCAGTGCCCATCAGATCGGCCTGCTCAGTGCCCATCAGCTCAGCCTGTTCAGTGCCCATCAGCTCAGCCTGCTCAGTGCCCATCAGCTCAGCCTGCTCAGTGCCCATCAGATCAGCCTTACCTAGAGGAGAGAAGTTGGATTATGTAGAGCGGGGATCTCCTGTTTACCCCGAGCGGCCGCTGTCCTCAGACGAAGTCCCACCTCCTATGATAGATGTCACCAGTGTGCTGCCTATCATAGGAGCTGGCTAAGGAGGCAGGACTTCGTCTGACAGCTAGGTAAGCGGGACATCCCAACTCTGTATAATCTGGCAGCGCTTGCCCCTCCCCATCCGAGACAGACCAAGCCCCAGCAGGACTTAATGGAGGATAGGGGTGGCGCCGCCACACTGGATATTTCAAAGCCCTGGCAAATATAGAGATGGGTGACTCAGACATTCTAACCTGCAAAAATAATTTCAGAGAGGTTGCAAACTTAATTTAACACAACTAGAGGATGATCAAATGAAATGGAATCAGTATACAGAGGTTTACTTCTTCTAAAGGAAAATTAAAGGAGCACTCTAACCACCATAAGCACTTCAGTAATTTGATATGGTCATGGTGGTATGAGTCAGTATGTGCAATGTTTCTGCTTGAAACAGGTAGGAGGGCTGAGAGGGAGAGAAGTGGGACTGAGAGAGAGGGAGGCCTGAGAGAGAGAGAGAGGGGCTCAGAGAGAGAGGGTGGTGGATGGAGAGAGAGATAGGGGGAGGGTGATAGAGAGGGGGATGAGAGAGAGGGAAGGTGTTAGAGAAGTGAGTGAGAGAGAGGAGGAGTGAGAGAGAGAGGGGGTGAGAGAGGGAGGAGGTTGAGAGAGGGGGAAGAAAGAAAGAGAGAGAAAGGGGGTGAAATAAAGTGGGGGTAAGAGGGGGGAGGGGGTGAGAGAGAGAGAGAGGGTGGGAAATGGGTATTCTCAGTGGTGGGGCACTTACTGTGGAGTGCAGTGCTCAGTCGTTCTTGGTAGTGGGCAGTGCTATGTGCCCCCAGCTCAGGCATAGAAGAGACTTTCCCCTGCCACATAGTCCCAATGTTCAGGCTTGGAGAGGATGGAACATGGGCAGAGCTGTCCCAGTACACAGCATAGAACTGTGGACAAGCTCCCTCACCTGTGGAGGACCCGTGCACCCCAAGTGTGTACACTGTCCTCAGCTGTGCAGACTGTTCCCTCCAAGGATGAGTGAAGCCTGGGACAGGAGCCTCTTATGGGGCCCCTACTGGTCCCGGACCAGTGGCGGCTGGTGCTCAAAGTTTTTGGGGGGCACAAACAAACTGAAAAATTCAGGAAAAAAAAACTTCGATTGTGCCCATCAAACGCTGCCACTGTGCCATAAAACGCAGCCACTGTGCCCATCAAACGCAGCCACTGTGCCCATCAAACGCAGCCACTGTGCCATAAAACGCTGCCACTGTGCCATAAAACGCTGCCACTGTGCCATCAAACGCTGCCACTGTGCCATCAAACGCTGCCACTGTGCCATCAAACGCTGCCACTGTGCCCCATCAAACGCTGCCACTGTGCCCCATCAAACGCTGCCACTGTGCCCATCAAACGCAGCCACTGTGCCCATCAAACGCAGCCACTGTGCCTATCAAACGCAGCCACTGTGCCCATCAAATGCAGCCACTGTGCCATCAAACGCTGCCACTGTGCCATCAAACGCTGCCACTGTGCCCCATCAAATGCTGCCACTGTGCTCATCAAACGCAGCCACTGTGCCCATCAAACGCAGCCACTGTGCCCATCAAACGCAGCCACTGTGCCCATCAAACGCAGCCACTGTGCCCATCAAACGCAGCCACTGTGCCCATCAAACGCAGCCACTGTGCCATCAAACGCAGCCACTGTGCCATCAAACGCTGCCACTGTGCCATCAAACGCTGCCACTGTGCCATCAAACGCTGCCACTGTGCCATCAAACGCTGCCACTGTGCCCCATCAAACGCTGTCACTGTGCCCCATCAAATGCTGCCATTGTGCCCATCAAATTCAAATGCTGCCACTGTGCCCATCAAATGCTGCCACTGTGCCATCAAATGCTTCCAGTTTGCCCATCAAATGCTGCCACTGTGCCCATCAAATGCTGCCAGTGTGCCATCGAATGCCACCAGTGTGACCCCCCACCTGCTCACCGTCTGCCCAGCACTTACCCTGTCTTGGTGGGGCAGTGGGTGACGGTGACGAGCGGGGTCATTCATGCGTCTCCTCCCGTCCTCATCTCCCGTCCTCTCCCCCTGATAGGCGTCCAATAGTGGCGCCTGTCATTTCTGCCAATCAGGTGACGGGTAACAGACCCAGCACCTGATTGGCGGAGAGGCAGTTTAGTGTTAGGAAAGCGAATATTCATTCGCTTTCCTAACACACCTGGGTGGACTGCGAGCACCAAGCATGACGCTCGCAGTTCACCTATTTTGAAGCCTATTAGAGCCTGGGGCTCTAATCAGGTGCATCAAAAACACCCCCCGAAAAGGGGTTGGGCGTCTGAATGGGGGGGGGGGCAGTGGTGGTCATGGATAGATTCATGCAATGCATGAATCTATCCATTGGTCAGAGAGGGGGCGGCGTCCATGCACCCTTATGGACGCACCGCCACTGTTCCCCGGACCCTTGAGCAGTGCCCGGGTGTCCAAACGGTCAGTCCGCCCCTGGATATCTGTACACTGAGTGCTATTCCCTACATATAACACTGACATCTGTACATGGAGTGGAGTGGATGTGCACTCCATGTACGGATGTCAGTGTTATATGTAGGGAATAGTAGTCACTAAGTGCTATTCCCAATATATATAACACTGATCTCTGTAAACGGGATGCTAGTACCTCTGACACTGATATCTGTCATATCTGTACACCAAGTGGCACTCAGTGTACAGATATCAGTGTGCTCTCACTATAGAAATCAGGGTAAGTAGATATAGGTTAGGGAATAGCACCTGGTGGAAGGGCACTGGGCAGGAACACTCAGCCTGCTTGGTATACATTAAAACAGTGTGACATACTAAACGGCTGGCCTGGTGATCACACACTGACCTGCTGCTGTGCTGCACAGAGTCTGACAGCTTTGAGACCAGTCCATGCTGCAGTGCACCGCCTCCAGCTCTCTAAGTTCAGCACCACCTGTCCTCCACGGCAGGAATGTAGACTGAGGGCGAGGCTGAGACTGTAACTCCCGGGGAGAGAGGTGGCCAGTGCAGATGCCGCTGCCAATATCCCCCATGGTTCCAAGAAGAGACCTTTCCTATATCTGCATTAGGCCGCCGGGTGGCGGACCGCGGGAGCCGCAGAAGAGGAAAAGGTGGGCGGAGCCAGAGCAACACTGACACGGCCTCGCTCTGAGAGTCTCTGTGTGTGTGACATCACTGGTTGTTAGACGCCAGGCGGGGCGGCCCTAGCAACCAGTGATCAGTTAGGGTGGCTGCAACTGGTGTGTGTCCGGGAGCCGCAGCCCAAATGCAGAACACTTCCGCACCTCGCGGGAGACTTAGGATGTCTGGTGACCAGATGTCCCCGGCCCTGCAAAGTGGGGACAAAACCGGGGACAAACTTTCTCCGGGGACAGTCTCCTCAGTCCGGGGACTGTCCCCGGAAACCGGGGACGTCTGGTCACCTTATTCTATCCTGGTGTATGGGGGGCGCATGGGGCCCCTGAAGCATGGGGTTCATTTGCAATTGCGACCCCTGTGACCCCTGTACTTACGCCCCTGGGAAAGGACCTTAGTCCTTTTAAAGTGTATCAATATCTTGGCCCAGAGTCTTACTCATAGACAATTAAAATTTAAATGTTCTGTTTCAAATGTCGCTTCATGCATTGACATACCTCCTTAGCCACAATCTGTTGGGACAGTATGGTCACCTGCTGACTTGGCACTATCCACAGACAGCTTAACTCTTCAATAAGACACAGAAGTTGAAACTAATGCAATTTCACTTTGGATAATTGCAGTACAGAGGATGCTTTTTCAGTCTTTTGATGTGTAAGAAGACATTTGGGTTGATTTACTAAAACTGGAGAGTGCAAAATCTGGTGCATTTGTGCCTGGTGGCGAATCAGCTTCTAACTTTAGCTTGTTCAGTTAAAGTCTAACTAAAAGCAAAACTTTTTTTAGTTTTAGACCTCTTTCACACTGAGCCGCCCCGGGCCTTATCGGTAAAGCGGCGCTATTTTTAGCGCCGCTTTACCGTCGTTTTAGCGGCGCTATTCGGCCGCTAGCGTTTTAACCCCCGCCAGCGGCCAAAAAGGGCTTAAATCCACCCGCAAAACGCTGCTGCAGGCGGTATAGCAGCGCTATTTTTAGCGCTGTAGTGCCTGAAAAACGCCTCAGTGTGAAAGGGGTCTTAGATAAAGTGGAAAGGGATTACAACCCCTGTCAGTTGCTGTCTGTGCCCCCATTAGGGAGATTCACCTTCTCTATTAGTCCTGTTTACGATTATCATTGAAAGTGAAAGTAAAAGAAAATCCCAAATTTTGGGTTGTCCCCAGAAAAGTAAAAGAGGGAAATCTTCCAATGGGGACAGTAGTTCTGGTCACCTGGGGGTCCTCAAGGAATTCCCTTAATTTTCAGGGATTTCCTCTCACTTTCTGTTTGGCTATGGGACAGAAAGGAAAGGGAAATCTCTGTAATGGGACACAGCTGGCGAAAAAAAATCTGGTTATGTTTTTACCTAAAGTTCTACTTTAAGCTTTGACAAATAAAACTGGAAGCTGATTGGTTTCTATGCAGCGCTGCACCAGTTTTTGCACTCTCCAATTTTAGTAAATCAACCTCAATAACTTTCCAAGCCATGTGTCTACTAATACTGACTAAGGGAACATGGAAGAAACAGGGAGGATATAGCTAGGACTGATCTAACTTGCACTAAAAATGAGGGGAGGACGGAGGCAGGACTAAAATCATATGGTTAACAAGTCGTAGTTGCCCTAAACCACCACTAGATGTCGGTATACTACAGAACAATAATAGCCAGATGCAATTCAATACACCACAACATTTCAATAAAAAATGCTGCAAGGAATGTGACCATGGCACTATCAGCCTCATTCTGCTCAGAGACTTTTCATTTCGCAGGACAACAATCTGAGTGCCAGCAGTCTGAAAGTGATCATCATGAGGGGCAGGCTAACTTGACAGTCTACACATCTACAATAGTTCGCCAGCGAGGGGGTCTGGAACGAAAACCCCTATTGGGTGGAAAAGTACTGGAATCTCCTCCAAACTCGGCGATAGGTGGCTTTAGTAGAAAGTTTTCTTGCTGTAAGTGGGGTTGACACCACTGACTCAGCTAGGCGGGCTGGATTGGGGTGAAACTTTCTTTGCTGAAGTAGTACCGTAGATCTCGATTCTTAGGCAATTTGACTGGTGGGCATGCCGCTAGGTGACAGAGGAGGGAGAACCATGGCCTTCTCGGCCAGAACGGAGAAATTACTATTGCCAAGACCTTCTTTTCCATGATCTTCAGTAATCACCGGAGGATTAGAGCCGTCAGAGGGAATATGCATACCCGACTGAACTTCCATTCCTAGGAGATAGAATCCTGTGCCAGGGCCTGTTGACAGAAGAATCTGGTCCACCTTGGGTATCCCCCACTGATCGAAGCACTCCATGAGGTATTTGGGGTTCAACCTCCACTCTGTGTTGCTGGTGAAGTTGCGACTCAGATGGTCCGCCAAGGTGTTCTGCACCCCTAGAAGATATGCCACTGCGAGATCTAGCAGATGATTTTCGGCAAACCTGAAGATTTCTGATGCTATCTGGAGCAGGCCTAGACTGACATAAGAAACAGCCGTCTTGTTGTCCATTAGCTGTTTGACCCTCTTGCCTTGAATGATGGGAAGAAAAAAATTAAGAGCTTCCCTGGCCGCTGTGAGCTCCAGCAGGTTTGACGAACAGGGGACCTGAGGAGACCATCTGCCCTGAGCATGCCGTCCCTGGCAATGCGCACCCCAACCCTGGAGACTCGCATCCGAAGTGATCGTGACCCAGCCCCCAGGGTTGATGGGCCGCCCCGGGCTAGGTTGTCTCTTCTGCTCCACCACTGTAGGTTGTTGCAAATAAAGGTCGGAATGTGTATTCCGACCACGACTCCATTGGCTGAGCAGACTGAATTGGAATCTTCTCGTGTGCCATTGTGCCCATGGAACTGCCGGGATACAGGCCGTCAGGCTCCCTAAAAAACTCATCCCTCTGTGCACTGTGATCATAGGAGATGCCACCATCTTCAAAGCTTCTGCTGAAATGTGTGTTATCTTGTGGAAGAAACACTTTGTACTGGAGTGTGTCGAAAGACATGCCCGAATAAACCAAGGTTTGGCACGGAGTGAGCTGGCTCTTTGCCGTATTTATCATCCATCTGAATTGCGTTAAGGTGGTAAGAACTTGATCCCGGTGCCATAGCAAAAGTTCTTCAGAAGGAGCAAGGTCCAGGACATCGTCCAAGTAATGGAATACTCTTATTCCTCTTTGTCGAAGATAGGCAATTACCGTTACTAGAACTTTTGTAAAAGTCCTTGGCGCCGAGCTGAGCCCAAAGGGAAGGCATCTGAATTGAAAGTGGTTGCCCACATAAAAAAAAACCTCAGAAAGCGTTGATGAACATCGGCCACTGGAATATGGAAATACACATTTTCGAGGTCCACTGAGACCATCCAGTCACCCCAACGATTAATTGCTGAAATAGTCTTGAGAGACTCCATCCGGAATGGCTGTGGCTTCAGAGAGGAATTCAGGTTCCTTAAATCTAAGACAGGATACCATTTTCCTGATACTTTCTGGACGAGAAAGAGAGGGGAGTATACTCATCGACCCTGCTCTTCCTCCGGCACCAGTACAATAGCATGAAGAGCTAGTAACTCTGTGATGTATGCCTCCAGTGACGCCTGCTTTTCTGCTGAAGTGGGAATTCTCGTTGAAACAAAGAGTCTTCTTGGAGGAGAACCTTGGAACTGAAGACGAACTACTTCCAGGACCCAGAAATCTGTTATCCTCTCCGCACAGATACCGCTGTAGATGGTCAGGTCCTACTGGCTGTCCCTGGGCAGGCCGCCCTTCAAAAGGACTTTGCTGTGGATTTTGGAGCTGGAGGGGCCTTTGACTTGGAGTTATCAGCAAAGGTCCCACGAGATCGACCTGAAAAGCGCAAAAGCTCTCTACCTGGCTGATAAGACCTGGCCTTCTTGAACTAATCCTGGGGTCTTCTATTTATGCGAAACGACTGCGGACTACGTTTCCGATCCTGGGGAAGAAGACCAGACTTCCCTCCAGTCACCCGGTGAAATTGCCTCTTCTAGCATTTTACCAAAGAGAGTGTTCCCCCGAGAAAGGGATAGAACATAAAGTCTGTTTTTAGGCAGAACCTGCGGACCAATACTTGAGCCAAAGAGCCTGCCTAGCCGCGACTAAGTGGCCTATTATGCGGGAGATGAATCTGACCAAGTCCACCGCTGCATCCGCTATGAATTCAGCCGACAATTTCAAGCCTTGAAGATTTGTTGAGAACAGTTCTTCCTGTGCCCTGGAACCTAACGCAGACTCGACATTTGAAGCCCAGACCGTAACGTCCTTGGCAATTGAGGTTACGGTTACCCCCGCAGTGGTGAAGGTCTTTTTCAGTTCTGAAATATGATGGGGCCTATTGGACAGTGGGAGGAACCTGACAAGTGAGAGCATAGGCATAGTTACAGCCCTGGTCATTGGCAGAGGAAAGCGCCTCAATGCATGCTGGGTGACTGTATATATGCCAAGGGCACATGTGCTCAGGGTCTTTGGCTGGAGAGCGGGGTCCCGGAGGGAGAAGGCAGCTGCTCCTCTTCTGCACAGGCTGTCATTCGGCCTCAGGTGGTCGACGTGAGGGCCTGAATCTGAGTAAAGCTGCTACCTAAATTTCCTGCAAGGCTGACTGGAAGGAAGACACACCAGGAAGAATCTGTTCCTGCCTACTGTGAGTACAGATCTGGGGCCTGTCCTGTGAGGACCATCCCTTCAGCTAATAGAGTCAGTGGATGAGTGTCAGCCAAAGCGTTGTCCTCATCTGTAAATAGTTCCAGTTGGAGTATCCCACTATTCCCTTCTCCCATCCAAGTTCCAACAATAAATACCAAAAAAACCCCAAACACCCTGGATTGATTATTGGATAACGAGCGGAGGGGAGTATGGTTGGTCATATGAAAACACCTAGTAACTGGCAGCAAGATAATCAGGGGGAGGCCCAGGGAAGTCTACACACAGCAATCCCTACGGGGGGGTGCAGTGCTTCACCTGCAATATAACATGCGTCTACCCATGCAATATACACAGGGCAACACATTTAATATTCTCAGAGCTATGTACTGTATACAAAATACATAGGACAATGCATGCAACATATACATTTAATACATACAGGGCTACGCATGCAAAATATGCTATGGTGTGTATTACATAGACCTGACCCCTGCACTCCCTACACTAAAATGAGTATTATATAGTCCTGACTTATGTACTCTATACACTCTATTGTGTATTACATAAACCTGATTCCTGCACCCTGTACAGTGGGGAAAATAATTATTTGGTACCCTGCAGATTTTGTAAGTTTGCCCACTTAGAAAAGAAATGAAGGGTCTATGATTTTTTATCATATGTGTATTTTAAACCTTGAACCAACAATCCAGAAAAAAAACACATGATACAAATGTTATAAATTGAGTTGCAGTTCAGTGAGTAAAATAAGTATTTTGATTCCCTATCCCTACCAACCAACAATAATTCTGGCTCCCACAGACTGGCTACAGTCTGTGCTCATGTGGTACACAGATTAGTCCTGTCAATTTAAGAAGGTGCTCCTAACAACAACTAGTTATGTGTATAATAAAAGACACCTGTCCACGGAATCTCTTTCTTCATTCAAACCTCACAATTATGGGCAAGACCAAAGAGCTGTCAAAGGACGTCACAGACAAGATTGTAGATCTGCACAAGACTGGAATGGGCTACAAGATCATCAGCAAGAAGCTTGGTGAGAAGGAGACAACTGTTGGAGCGATTAGTCACAAATGGAAGAAATACAAAATAACCATCAATCGTCCTCAGTCTGGAGCTCCATGCAAGATTTCGCCTCATGGGGTAAGGATGATCATGAGAAAAGTGAGGGATCAGCCCAGAACTACACGGGAGGAGCTTGTGAATGATATCAAGGCAGTTGGGACCACAGTCACCAACACACCACGCAATACGCCGCCATGGATTGAAATCGTGCAGCGCCAACAAGGTCCCTCTCCTCAAGAAGGCACATGTCTGAAGTTTGCCAATGAACATCTAAATGATTCAGAGAAGGATTGGGAGAAAGTGCTGTGGTCAGATGAGACCTAAATTGAGCTCTTTGGCATTAACTCAACTCGCCGTGTTTGGAGGAAGAAAAATGCTGACTATGACCCTAAGAAACACCATTTCTACAGACAAGCACGGAGGTGGAAACATTATGCTTTGGGGCTGTTTCTCTGCTACAGGCCGACTTTGCCGCATTGGAGGGCCAATGGCTGGGGCCATGTATTGTAAAATCTTGGATGAGAACCTTCTTCCCTCAGCCAAAACACTGAAGATAGGTTGTGAATGGGTCTTCCAGCATGACAATGACCCAAAACATACCACTAAGGCAACAAAGCAGTGGCTCAAGAAGAAGCACATTAAGGTCATGGAGTGACCTAGCCAGTCTCCAGACCTTAATCATATGGAAAATTTATGGAGGGAGCTGAAACTTTGAGTTAACAAGTGACAGCCAAGAAGAAACCTTAAGGCAGTGGTTCTCAACTCCGGTCCTCAGGACCCACTAACGGGCCAGAATTTAAGTATTACCTTGGGAAGATGCAGACTAGAAAACTGCAATCACTGAGCAGCAAATGATATCACCTGTGATGTATTTCAGTTATCTTGCAAACCTGGCCTGTTAGGCCTGTTAAGGATTTAGAGAAGATCTGTAAAGAAGTGGACCAAAATCCCTCCTGAGATGTGTAAAAACCTGGTAACCAACTACAAGAAAGTCTGACCTCTGTGCCTGCCAACAAGGGTTTCTCCACCACTACTAATGCTGCATACACACAGGTGGACTTTTCGATGGACTAGGTCCGGCGGACTTTTCGATGGACTTTTCGACGGACTTTCCGAAGGTCTTTCGAATGAACGGACTTGCCTACACACGATCAAC
Organism: Lithobates clamitans; assembly: GCA_037952925.1. Lineage (NCBI taxonomy): Eukaryota > Metazoa > Chordata > Amphibia > Anura > Ranidae > Lithobates > Lithobates clamitans. The sequence continues at coordinate 146,243 of JBBGZY010003402.1, read as the reverse complement.
CAAAGTCCGACGGATTCGTACGTGATGACGTACGACCAGACTAAAATAAGGCAGTTCACAGCCAGTAGCCAATAGCTGCCCTAGCGTCGGTTTTTGTCCGTCGGACTAACATACAGACGAGCGGACTTTTCGACCGGACTCGAGTCCGCTGGAAAGATTTGAAACATGTTTCATTTCTAGGTCCGTCAAACTTTTGGGGAAAAAAAGTCAGCTGGATCCCACACACAATCTAATTATCCGACGGAGTCGGGTCTGCCGTAAAGTCCGCTTGTGTGTACGCAGCATAAGTCATGTTTTGCTTGGGGATCAAATACATATTTTTCTCACTGAACAACTCAATTTATAACATTTGAATTGTGTTTTTTTCTGAATTGTTGGCTAATCTGTCTCTTTTACTTAAAACAAAGTTTCTCAAATCCAGTCCTCAAGTACCCCAAACAGGTCATGTTTTCAGGCTTTACATTATTTTGCACAGGTGATTTGATCAGTTTTACTGCCTTAGTAATTACCACAGCCGTTTCATTTGGGAAAAATCCTGAAAACATGACCTGTTTGGGGTACTTGAGGACTGGAGTTAAAAAACATTGACTTAAAGCGGGGGTCCACCTTACTATCGTTTTTTTTTTTTTTTGAGTTCATTCACAAACTTTTCTTCTCAGCATTACATACTCACATATTGTGTGTAATATGTCCGCCTGTGTCAGATTTCGTCGGAAAGAATAACTTATATTATTCACTGCAGGCGGTTTCCATCTTCATTGTGGGCATTTGAAGCCCACAAGCATTTATTTCCTGGATGTGGTGAATGCTGTGCTCCCAGCATTCACCGCTCGTTCCCGCACATGCTCAGTGGCATCCTGGGAAGCCTGAGACTAGCTCCCAGGAGTCTGGGAGAGGCTAGAAACACGCCTACTCCCACGGGAGGAGAACCAGGAAGTGCAAAGAAGAATAGAAAAATAAAAGGTAATTACGGCGATTTAAATTTTTTTAAACGGCATGTCAGCATCTAGGCAAGGAAGAGAATACATACAGATATTGTTCAAAATTTGGGTGGAACCCCCGCTTTAAAATAAACCTATGAAAAAAATTATAGACCCTTCGTTTCTTTGTAAGTGGACAAACTTACAAAATCTGCAGGGGATCAAATAATTATTTTCCCCACTCTATTGTGTGGACCTGACCCCTGCACTCTGTACGCTATATTGTGTACTACATAGACCTGACCCTTTCACACTATACTCTGTTTATTAGATAGACCTAATACCCAGGGTATTAGATAGACCTAAACCCTGCACTCTATGCACTGTTGCGCATTGTTAATGAAAAGTGTCCTTCGCGCTCGTCGGATGATAAACGTGAATAATAAATAGATATTCTCTATAATATTGTGAAACAAAAGGCTAAAAAATTGCATAATCAACAATTAATATTAATATTGCAGCAAAATTAGGGTGTTCACACTGACACTTAATCCAGTAAATATTGTGATATATTTTGCGCAATATTGTGAAAAATAAAAATATGAAAAAAAAATACTCTAAAACTTAAATGGTGAAAGATATAAAGTGTAGGACAAATAAATTAGTGATAATGATAATGGTGGTAGATGTGGCTTTTACTGCGAGGACCAATTGTCTCTATGTTGCAGCTAATAGCTATGGCCACTATCTCCTAATGATAAAAATATATAATAAATGAAAGTGTATCCAAGTGAACGTGCTATATCTCAAATTAATTCTTAAATCAATAATAGTGCAAGTGGCATATGCAGCCTACATTAACAGGACCTATTGTCTCTGTTTTAAAATTAATTCCTACAGCCACTGGTATCCAATAGTGATGGTAGGTGCAAATCGTGATCATAAATAAAAATAGTTAATTCCTGCGGCCACTGGTAGCAAATAGATAATAGTAAGTGCAAATCGTGTAATAAATATTATCATAAAGTACCAAAATCATATAGGTTGTAAACATATATGTTAAACGTAAATCCAAAAAATACACATTGGTGCTGAATTGGAATGCAGATAAGATAGGATAAAGTCCACTGGAGAAATAGATGGGATAAGAGTGGCAGCCAAAGAGTCTGTAGACATGTAGAAAATTCTTCTAATCAATACTGGCAAATGAAGTGTGATGAATATGTGATCCTGCTGGTGGTGTCTCCTGTGTGTGGTCTCACAGAACCCTCACCTTCAGAGTGTAGTGAAGAGGCATTAGGGGGTGGTGGATTTCTGGTGCAGGTGCTATCAATGAGGTCCTTGCATTCTTTCTTGTTAATCCTCCATCGCTCTTTCCATGCACCTCCGATCTTGTTGTCTCAGCGGTGGGGGAAAGAAAACAAATGAGGGGAGGGGGAGAAAAGAAGGCTCCACTAGCGTGATAACGTTTAGAAAAAGGGGGGGGGGGTATTTATTCCATATCTAGGTAATGCTCTTACATGATGTACATTAAAAACAGGCAGAGTAATAAAAAAGGTTCTGGCGTTCTCAGCACCCTCTCACTTGTGCTTCTAGTGTGTGTATCGTTCCAGCCAATCCCTACGCGTTACGACACAGTCACGTGTCTTCATCTAGGGACCCTTTTCACAATATTGCGCGAAATATATCCCAATATTTACTGTTGCGCATTACATACATTTGACAGCTACACTTTATACATTGAAAAATGAACAACCTCGTGCCAAAGTGATTAAATAATAATATCTATATACCGGATTATGACTAAGCGAATTCCAATTCGTGAAACGCGTTAACCTCTGCCAGGTCTGCATTGATGTCATGATGTCTACGATGTTGTCTGATGATTTTTATCTTCAATAAAGTCTTCACTTTTGCTTCAAACCTGTGAGTGCGGTCAAACCTTTTCCTGTTTCAGTGGCTCCTATCCAGATTGCAGACTTGGACCTGCACCGTGAGGTTGAAGCGTGGGACTGCTCTCACCTGGAGTGGCTTTCTACCAATAATATTTATATAATTGCTCCCCAAAATGTAGACAAGCTACTGTGCAGTTAAATTGTGATGGCAGGGGGTGCTAAGTAAATAGCACTCAAATTTGTTATTAATACACTTTAAGACCATATAACATGGAATAACAATGTGGATCAATGTATAGTGATGCAAAATAAACAGAAAAAAATCCCCCAAAAATATATAATCAGTATATATACACATGCGCAAACACACATACATGTTTGAGCTTTGGGGTGCACACCTTAATACAATAGGCTGCACACACCTACTGTATGCACAACACAACGTATAGGGTGCAGGGATCGGATCTATCTTATACACAACACAATGTATATGGTTAAATTCTGATGGTAGGGGGCGCTACGTATAAAAGAATAAAAAATCTTGTTTTTTAAAAAAAATTTTAATCATTTTCTACACTTTTTGTTTTTTTTATTCTTAACAATTTTTTTAGGAGCTCCGTTTGGTGAAATATCAAGGGTCTAAACAGGGTGAATCTGCACCACACAGGGTGATTAGGGTCCCTATGCACATGGTTTTGTGTATTACATAGACCTGAGCCCTGCACCCTATATATTGTGTTGTGTATTACATAGAGCTGATCAAAGTGTTTATTTTCAGTTGAGGGTTGCTGTGTAGTTTGGAAGCAATGAAGTTCTTCTTTAAGTAATAATCTCCCATAGTGTTCTCTTTCCATAGTGTATATTTTCCCTGGAGATGGGAAGGTTGTAAAGGGCGGCTTTCTCCAGCGCTGTTATGTCAGTGTGTGATATCACACACATCATCAGTGTTATGTCACTGTGTACAACACTGGCTCAGTGCTGTTATATCAGTATACTCTACCATACACATCGTTAGTGTTATGTCAGTCTATATTACACACAGCCTTAGTGCTGTCATGTTTGTGTATAAACCAATGCTCTCAGTGTATAGAATAGTATTCTCAGTGTATAGATCACTATATGCTGTGGAGATCAGATCATTACTCATAGATCAGTATTCTAGGCATATAGATCAGTACTGTCTGAGCCAGGGGCGTTGCTAGGGGGTGGCTTTTGGGGCTATAGCCCCGAATCTGAGGCCAATAGCCCCGAGTCTCTGCAGGGGTCCCCAAGGGGAGGGGAGGCTCTCCGGGGACCCTTATGTAAGTGGGGGGGCTCTCTGGGGACCCTGATGTAAGGGAGAGGCTCTCTGGGGACCCTGATTTTAAGGCCTAGGCTCTCTAGGGACCCAGATTTAAGGGGGAGGCTCTCTGGGGACCCTAATGTAAGAAGGCCTCTCTGGGAACCCTGATGTCAGTGGGGGGGGCCCTCTGGGAACCCTGATGGAAGGGGCGGCTCTCTGGGGACTCTGATGTAAGGAGGAGGCTCTCTGGGGACCCTGATGTAAGGTGATGTAAGGGGGGGCTCTCTGGGGACCCTGATGTAAGCGGGGGGCTCTCTGGGGATATTTATACACCCACAGGTATATTACTGTATATACATGTGTATGCCCGCCCAAGCATATGACTTTCTTACTACGCTGCTATGGGCTCTAGCCCCAGATCTTTTGTAGACCTAGCAACGCCCCTGGTCTGAGCATAGACGAGTACTCTCAGGGTATAATGTATATTGGATCCCTCAGTGCATAGATGAGCACACTCGCAGTATCCATCCAGGGCTGGTGCAAGGATTTTTGACACCCTAGGCGAAACCTAATTTTGCCGCCCCCTTAGCTCCACCCCTGACTCCACCCCTTTTCCCTGCCCATGTAAACCCCACCTTTTTGATGAAGCGCCCATCAAATGCAGCCTCACCAGCACCCATCAATGCAGCCTCACCAGCGCCCATCAATGCAGCCTCACCAGCGCCCATCAATGCAGCCTCACCAGCACCCATCAATGCAGCCTCACCAGCGCCCATCAATGCAGCCTCACCAGCACCCATCAATGCAGCCTCACCAGCGCCCATCAATGCAGCCTCACCAGCGCCCATCAATGCAGCCTCACCAGCGCCCATCAATGCAGCCTCACCAGCACCCATCAATGCAGCCTCACCAGTACCCATCAATGCAGCCTCACCAGCGCCCATCAATGCAGCCTCACCAGCGCCCATCAAATGTAGCCTCACCAGCGCCCATCAAATGTAGCCACACCAGCGCCCATCAAATGTAGCCACACCAGCGCCTATCAAATGCAGCCTACCAGCGCCTATCAATGAATGTTTGCTTGCTTCCATTCATTCAGGAGTTGGGACACAGACACAGTCCTCTGCCGCCGCTGCGCCTCTGACACTAAGTGCGAATGGAGCGGCAGCTGCCTGCTGATGCTGAGACTTAGTTGCTTGCTGCAGAGAGAAGAGAGTAGGAACACCAGTGGCTGGGCGCCCTAGGCAGCAGGGCACCCTAGGCGGCTGCCTAGTTTGCCTAGTGGTAGCACTGGCCCTGTATAGATCAGTACTTTGTGGGATAGATGAGTAAAGCCTCGTACACATGATCAGATTTTCGTCGGGGAATTGTGTGATGACAGACTGTTTGCCTAAAATCCGACCTTTAGTACGCTCCTTCAGACAATTGTCCAACTTTCCGCCAACAAATGTTGGATGGCAGGCTAGTAAATTTTCGGCGGACATAGGTCTTTTGTCAGATTTTCGTATTGTGTGTAAACAAGTCTATCACACAAAAGTCCAAAGTACAAACACGCATGCTCGGAAGCAAGGACGAGCCGGAAGCGGTCGGTCTTGTAAACTAGCGTTCGTAATGGAGAATTAACATTCGTGACGTGGCAAATTATGAATTGTCGAAATGCAGCGCACAATTCTCTTCTTCTTTAATGGGATAATAATGAAGTTGCTTTGCTGGTGATACCGATGTAGTTCTGGCAAACGTATTTGAAAATTCTTTTGTTTTCTAGTGATATCAAGAATAATATTATTATGCTTGTTTTTTTTTTGGCCAAGTTACCACAACACCATTATCCCGTAGTTTTTAATCTCAAAGATACAACTATGTTGGTGTCCCTTGTTAATTTTACATTTTGTATTCTTGAAAATGTACTTGCCTACTTCCAAACTGTCATTTGAAGTAAAACACATGCTTTAGACATGCTATCTGCCAATAGAACTTAACCAAAAAGTGCATTCTATGCATCCAAAAATATAGAAAATATAACAAATCAAACAAGTATTCAACCAAAAAAATAAAATAATAATTAGTAAGTGTGAAAGGGGTGAAATTCTCAGACCAGCGGCCTTGTTGGGGGTCTTGGGGCTGGTATTGCCATTGATCGCCATGCTGCTGTGGTGGGTGTGGTTGCTGTGGTGGATGGGGTGGCTGTGGAGGTTGTGTATGTGGGCCAACCAAATCACATAGGTGGGTCGCCCCCGTATTGAGGAGATGCAGAATGAGCTCCTTGCGCCTTCTTTTCTGGTCACCGGCCATCCCCCTTAACCTATTGGTTGTCGCCACGCCAAATCCCTCGCACTCATCTGGGTCAGTACGGATGGCAGTAGTAGCCTGGCTGAGGAAGGAAGCCGTGGCCTTGTCCAGATTCCTACTTTCCCTGGCCCTTTTAGCAGGAGGGCGTAGGGGAGGGATCTGGGACTCCGTCTGGCTGCTGGCCATGGGCTCCTCCTGACTGACACTTACCTGTGTATGAAAATGGGACATAATTAGATTTTTTTTTAGGGTTTGGTCATTAATCACACACAATTTTGATGGCCTCACTGTTGCAAATTGAATGTGGACAAATAGCAAAGACTATCATTCTGACACCATCATTTTTCATTCTTGTTCAAATCATTTTTGGGCACTACTGTCTATTGATATGGAAACCACTTTGTTAACCGCTTCCCAACCAGCCGCCGCAGTTATACTGCGGCAGGTTGGCTCCCCTGCACGAGCTGTTGAAGCTATACGGCGTCTCGCGGGGTCGGGATAGCAGGCGCGTGCGCCCGCTGCACAGCTGGGGTGCCGATGCTCGTGGCCAACGGTCACGATGACCGCCGGCCATGAGCGATCGTGAGCAGGAGACACAGAACAGGGACAAGTGTATGTAAACACACACTTCCCTGTTCTGTTCTGAAGAGGAATGACAGATCGTGTGTTCCTATTAGCTAGGAACCACGATCCGTCACTTCCTCTAGTCAGTCCCCTCCCCCTCCAGTTAGAATCACCTCCCAGGGAACACAGTTAACCCCTCGATCGCCCCCTAGTGTTAACCCCTTCACTGCCAGTGACATTTTTACAGTAATCAATGCATTTATATAGCACTGATCGCTGTATTAATGCCAATGGTCCCAAAAAATGTGTCAAAATTGTCCGATGTGTCCTCCATAATGTTGCAGTCACGATAAAAATTGCAGATTGCTGCCATTACTAGTAAAAAAAAATAATAATAAAAATGCCATAAAACTACCCCCAATTTTGTAGATCCTATAACTTTTGCGCAAACCAATCAATATTCGCTTATTGCGATTTTATTTTACCAAAAATATGTAGAAGAATACATATCGGCCTAAACTGAGGAAAAAAATTGTTTTTTTTATATATTTTTTGGGGATATTTATTATAGCAAATGCGTTTTTTCCAAAATTGTTGCTATTCTTTTGTTTTTAGAATAAAAACCGCAGAGACGATCAAATACCACCAAAAGAAAGCTCTACTTGTGGGTAAAAAAGGACGTCAATTTTGTTTTTTTTGGGTACAATTGTCCGCGCAATTGTCAGTTAAAGTGATGCAGTGCCGAATCTCAAAAAAATGCTCTGGTCAGGAAGTGGGTAAATCCTTCCGGGGCTGAAGTCTTTAAGGCAGAAATATTTGAACAATAAAGTCTAGTTATCATCATTGTATTTTTGGATACAAATATGTTCAACAATGCTATACCTGTGTCAAGCTGGGCTCCTCCACATCTTCATTCTGTGCAGCAGAACCTGTGTGGACCGCTGGAGCTGTGGCCTCAGGAGATGTCGAAGGGTGCATAGACAGCGATGGCCTGGGTTCTGTCTGGTCGGTCAAAAAACGCTGTTGTGATACCACAGCCTGGGGACATATCAGTCATCCGCTGCTGCTCCAGATCTCTCGGAGTCCATGATCTTGTTGTGCTCCCTTTTAAAGTACTCCTTAGGTTGGAATTTTTTTTCTTGACATAGTTGATGTCTGCCCTGGGGTAAAAAGGCTTTACCAACTCAAGCAGTTTCTCCAATGCTGCCTTCCTCAAGATTTTATTGGAGTAATCTTGACTCTTGACCTTCCAGAGACAGGGCAGCTCCTGGTACAGGTCGATTAATTAAAAAAATCAGGCGCTGTAAATTTAGCCACTATGATAAATGATATGATGCCTGCAAGACAGAACACAAGGCAAACCATAATGTCTGGCTTAACTGATAAGCTGGTCCCTCAATCTCAAGCCTCAATCTAAGCAGTATAGGCCACTAACCACCTATGCCCCAAATTCAAATTGTCCCTTCGTTTTATTGCTCCTTTCTTGCATTTGTGAGCGAACCTCCTTCCCTCCAAGATCATTCCTACGGCCGTTCCATCGACCGTGCGTTCTGGCTTTATATACACTGCTCATGCGTCAAACACCGCTCTCAGTGCGTCATAACGCTGGCGCGTGACCATCTCTCTTCTGCATGCGACACACGGCGGAACATTCGGGAGGGTCAACATGATGGAATCGTGGATTACAGGCATCCCTGCAGTGGTGGAGCTCAGAGGAGGCACAAAGCAACCCCCATGAGCAAGGGTGGAGATGGTGGAGATGGTGCGCATCCTAGAGAAGCACGACTACAATTTTTGCAGGGTGAATTTTTGGTACAACGAAAAAAGGACTAAATCAGAAAACGATGGTCTGATCTCAATCACCGTGAGCAAGACCAGATGGAGTCCATACATAAGATCGTCAAAAAAAGTAAATAATATTTGTATCTAACCAATATGTATATGTGTAAATTAGCTGTCTGTATATGTGCTTTCTCCAAGTAGCTTGAGAGAATTATATATAATGTTTTCTATAATCTTTGTCTGAATTGTTATTTTAAAGATGAAGTAAAATAGAAAGCAGATATGAACATTCTTATTTGGTTCTGTTTCTTGTACTCAAGGTTTTCCTTTACTTTGCACAGCTGCTTTTAATCAAAATCAATGACGTGGTATTGATAAGAGCTATTTTTTCTAAGGGATGTTCCCAAAACATGGCCCGAGGACTAAGGTTGAGAACCACTGCTCTAGGTGATCCTGAACCCACCGCCGTGACTTCCTGGGATGGAGAGGGAGGCCGTTCCCGCAGCCTTGGCCAAATATACCATTGAATGCATTTTCAATTGGCCTGAAGAGCCAATTCGACCCGTGGGGCTTGTGTTTGACACATGAGCTGTAGGGGATCAGAAAGGTTGTTTTGGTGAGGTAGCAACTCATATGGTTGTGGACAAGGCATTCAAGATGTTTGGAGGCAAATGGGAGAACAGAGATGGGTCTTAAAGTATAAAGTAGAATTTCAGGATATACCTAACTAGTGTTAAAATTGCCTCCTCTCCCTCCTAACACCCATACTAACTAACCTGTGAAAGAAAGATGTGTATACTTGTGGGGCAGGTTTGCGTGACAGGGTGGTCATCAAGTCCTCCATGTTTCCCTCCTCAATGGGTGCCAAGCAAGGGTCACATGAGAGGCCTACTCTGGGGTGGGTTGTTCTGGGCTATGCTAGGCACACAAGGTCACAACCATACACATGGGGTACCTTTACTTGAGCCATGCTCATGACCTGGTAGATGAAAATATGAACAAACTCTAGTAAACTCTCTTGATATCATGTATACCAACACTGTCACTTGTGCATTTAGGAGGGACATCCAGAGCCAATGCCCTCTCCACCTGTCCAGCGTACATAGGTGTGCGCAGGGGGTGTGCCTGGGCACACCCTAATCACTACGTGCGGTGCAGATTCCCTCTACTGCCTGGGCTTCCCCCTAAGTTGCCTCCACCCACCCCGCAGTCCTGCTTAGGTGCTTCCCTCCTCTCCTCCCAGTTGCTACAGAGGTGTTTCAGGATGGAGAATAGGGAAGGGGCTAGTAAATATGTCATTTACCGGCCCCTTCCTTTTCTAAATGAACACAGTGAACATATTCACTCACTGAGTTCATTCATAACTGTGTTTACTAGGCTTCAGATTGTGAATGAACAGGAAGCCGCTCAGCACATAGCACTTCCTATTCATTCACTGTGCAGTTCAGCTGAGGCTGCAGAGAAAGGCATGTGTGTTTGAGTTTTGGGTAGGCTGACCAGACGTCCCCGTTTTCCGGGGACAGTCCCCGGATTGGGGACGCTCTCCCCGGACTGAATATGTCCCCGGTTTTGTCCCCGGATTGGCGTGGCAGCAGCCATGGCACTATTTTCGGCTGCTTAGTCTCAGGCACTTCCGCATTTTAGCTCCGGGAGTCAGGCTGTAGCACCTGTTGCTGCCCGTCCCATCAGCAGTATCTGGCTCCTCCCTCACTCCGCCGCCTGTCCAATCAGACAATCCGCCTTGAATTGGTGTCCGCCCAACCCCGCCCACACTCCAGCCCACTGCATGCACTGTGCTCAGCCTACTTGTGAAAACGAGCCTGAGAGGGGAGGCATAATTGGTGAGTGAGCCATCCGCTCCATGAACAGCTCTCCTCTCTCACCAGACTTCTTTGCTTCTTTCCCTTCTCATTCCGTTCTCCCCCTTGTGCAGACTGGGGGGGGGGGGATTGTGCAGACTGGGGGGGGGGGGGGGGGGGATTGTGCAGACTGGGGGGGTGGATTGTGCAGACTGGGGGGGGGGGGGATTGTGCAGACTGGGGGGGTGGATTGTGCAGACTGGGGGGGTGGATTGTGCAGACTGGGGGGGGGGGGATTGTTCAGACTGGGTGGGAAGATTGTGCAGACTGGCGGGTATTGTGCAGACTGGGGAGGGGGATTGTGCAGACTGGGGGGGGATTTTGCAGATTGGGGGGGAGGATTGTGCAGACTGGGGGGGGGGATTGTGCAGACTGGGGGGGGATTGTGCAGACTGGGGGGGGGGGGAGATTGTGCAGACTGGGGGGGGGGGAGATTGTGCAGACTGGGGGGGGGGGATTGTGCAGACTGGGGGGGGGATTGTGCAGACTGGGGGGGGGGGATTGTGCAGACTGGGGGGGGGATTGTGCAGACTGGGGGGGGGATTGTGCAGACTGGGGGGGGGGGGATTGTGCAGACTGGGGGGGGGGATTGTGCAGACTGGGGGGGATTGTGCAGTCTGAGGGGGATTGTGCAGACTGGGGGGGTGGATTGTGCAGACTGGGGGGGTGGATTGTACAGACTGGGTGGGAAGATTGTGCAGAATGGGGGGGTTGTGCAGAATGGGGGTGTAGATTGGGCAGACTGGGGGGGTGGATTGTGCAGACTGGGGGGGTGGATTGTGCAGACTGGGGGGGTGGATTGTGCAGACTGGGGGGGGGGGATTGTTCAGCCGGGGGGGGATTGTTCAGACTGGGTGGGAAGATTGTGCAGACTGGCGGGTATTGTGCAGACTGGGGAGGGGGATTGTGCTGACTGGGGGGGGATTTTGCAGATTGGGGGGGAGGATTGTGCAGACTGGGGGGGGGGGATTGTGCAGACGGGGGGGGGGATTGTGCAGACTGGGGGGGGGATTGTGCAGACTGGGGGGGGGGGATTGTGCAGACTGGGGGGGGGATTGTGCAGACTGGGGGGGGGATTGTGCAGACTGGGGGGGGGGGATTGTGCAGACTGGGGGGGGGGGTTGTGCAGACTGGGGGGGGGGATTGTGCAGACTGGGGGGGGGGGATTGTGCAGACTGGGGGGGGGGGGATTGTGCAGACTGGGGGGGGGGATTGTGCAGACTGGGGGGGAATTGTGCAGTCTGAGGGGGATTGTGCAGACTGGGGGGGGGGGGATTGTGCAGACTGGGGGGGGGGATTGTGCAGTCTGGGGGGGGATTGTGCAGACTGGGTGGGAAGATTGTGCAGAATGGGGGGGGGGGATTGTGCAGACTGGGGAGGGGGGATTGTGCAGACTGGGGAGGGGGGATTGTGCAGACTGGGTGGGAAGATTGTGCAGAATGGGGGGGTTGTGCAGACTGGGGGTAGATTGTGCAGACTGGGGGGTTGTGCAGACTGGGGGGATTATGCAGACTGAGGGTGAATAGTGCAGACTGGGGGGGGGTCTGTGTAGACTGGGGGGATTGTGCAGACTGGGGGGAGGATTATGCAGACTGGGGGGGATTGTGCAGACTGGGGGGGGGGGTGTTGGGCTGACTGGGGGACAGGGATTGTGCAGACTGGGGGGGGGGGGGGGTGTTGGGCTGACTGGGGGACAGGGATTGTGCAGACTGGCAAACTGGGGGATTGTGCAGACTTGGGGGGGATTGTGCAGACTGAGGGGGGTTGTGCTCACTTGGGGGGGGGTTGTGCTGACTGGGGGGGGGTTTGTGCTGATTGGGGGGGATTTTGTAGACTGGGCTGGGGGGATTGTGCAGACTGGGGGGGTTGTTCAGACTGGGGGGCTACACAGTTCTCTGGATGGTGGTATGAGAGGAGGCCTGTAATGTGCACAGTGCTCTGGACAAAATGTGAGAAATAATGTATATATCATACAATCATTCCATAAACACATACCACATACACTGCATATATCATTTGAGGAAAATATGCTTATCAAATAGTTTACCATTTGCCAATAAAAAATAAATTTAAAAAAATGTCCCCGGATTTCATTTTGAAAATCTGGTCACCTTAGTTTTGGGGTCCTCACCCCAATGCAATAGGCTGCACACACCTATGCCAGTGTGTCACTGCTACCTCACTCCCAGTAACAGTATGGGGTTCCGCTGTGCACCTTGCACTGACTCCATGTGTGCACTTCACTTAACTCTTCCTCTTCTGTATCTGTGTACAGGACGAGGGCCCCCGCGGTGCAGATCTGCTCCCGTTGCTGTGGGAGACGGATTGCGGCCAAAGGAGTGCCGACAACATCTCCCTCGCTGCAAGAGGCTATCTCACCTGCTACATGTAAACACTTAAAAAGGATAGTTCAGCTTTACAAAAAAATCTGCCTATGCAGGTAATGGATGTTTGTAGATTAAAACAAACTGTGCAGCTCTGACTAAAGATGAATAATATCCTTGCTATAGGTGTACGCCATTTACATGCCTCCCGAAACCTGAATGGAATGTTGCTGACCAGGACATGGCTAAGTACTCCCAGGATGTTGCTAAGTGAGGCCTAGTCCTCTCTGCTCACCTCCACCATCACAGGAGTGAGCTTGTTCTCTGATTCAAACCCCCTCACATGCTCTTTCTGTCCCCTGACGCAGTAGCTCTGAGCTCAGCATTTGAGCTGGCTCCTGTGATGGTGGAGGTGAGCACTGATGACTAGGCCTCACTTAGCAACGTCCTGGGAGTACTTAGCAATGTCCTGGGAGTATTCCAGTCAGGCTTCATAAGGTATGTAAATGGCCTACACCTATAGCAAGGGCTTTATTCAACTTTAGTTAGAGCTGCACAGTTTGTTTTTATCTACAGTTGCCTATCATCTTCATAGGCAGTTTTGTGATAAAAGTGAACTATCCCTTTAACAAACGGCTGCATGTGAAACCTTCATTACCCCTGGTAACCACTTGTATCTTCACACTGTATTAACTCTTTACACTGATGTCTTCATGCCCCAATGTTTTTAGTGACCCAAACTGTAACTATAGGTGCCGGTTACTACCTTGCACTCTTTTTAGTAACTTTAGAGCAGGCAAAGGCAAAGTTTCAAAAGCATTAGGCTCCATGCACACTGTAAGCTAAAAAAAAATGCCAGAAAAACACTCATAATTAATGTTTTTGTGCCGGCTTTTAGCAGCGTTTAAGAGCGTTAGTGTTTATTGGCGTTTCCTGTAATGTGACTCATACTCTTTTTTTTTTTTTTCTGTGCAGTTCCTCGAGCAGTTAGGAGCATTCAGCCTTTTTTTTCTGCCGAAAAATCGCTCCCACAAACGCAAAAAAAAGAGTTGTTTTTCTGTTCGTAGAAGCTGAAGCTTCAAAAATGCTTCTAGACTGAAATAATTTGCATGGACACATAGGGGGTTATTTACGAAAGGCAAATCCACTTTACTAAGTTTTGGAGCAACTGCTCTTGCACAGACCATTTGCCTTTAGTTATCCAACCCCTATGGGGGTTATTTACGAAAGGCAAATCCACTTTGCACTACAAGTGCAAACTACAAGTGCAAAGTGCACTTGAAATTGCACTGAAAGTGCACTTGGAAGTGCAGTCGCTGTAAATCTGAGGGGTAGATCTGAAATGAGGGGAAGCTCTGCTGATTTTATTATCCAATCATGTGCAAGCTAAAATGCTGTTTTTTTTTTTACTTGCATGTCCCCCTCTGATCTACAGAGACTGCACTGCCAAGTGCACTTTCAGTGCAACTTCAATTGCACTTGGCACTTGTAGTTTGCACTTGTAGTGCAAAGTGGATTTGCCTTTCGCAAATAACCCCCATAGGGGTTGGATTACTAAAGGCGAATGGACTGTGCAAGAGCAGTTGCTCCAGAACTTAGTAAATGAGCAGAAGCTCTGCTGACTTCCATCATCCAATCACGTGCAAGCAAACATGCTGTTTTTTATTTTCCTTGCAGGTGATTGGGTATTCTTTGCAAAGTGAAGCTTTTTTCCTCATTTACTAAGCTCAGGAGCAACTGCACTTGCAGAGTGCACAGTCTAGTTGCCTTTAGTAAATCAACCCCATAGGATGACACTATTTGCCGACTGGCTCATGTAGCTTTACTGCTACAGCATAGTTGCCAACATTGCAAAAAAAATATGTGGGACACTTTGTTGGCTGTAGGCGGAGCCGTACAATAATTAGGGGGCAGGGCATTCGTTTGTAAGCGTGGCCTAGCAAAAAATTTACAAGTGCGGCGAAACATGGGCGTGGCTTATGTGTAAAAGTGGGCGTGGCTCAAGAGGGTGTGGTTAGAGTCTGAGATGAATGAGGGATGGAGAGGGAAAGGGGGAGAAGGAAAGGGGGAGAGGGGAATGACGGGACAGCAGCTCCAGATCCTACACAATAGAAATATGTGTATTCTAGAAAGTTTAACAATCAGCAGATAAAGATACTCCAAACACCAGGTGTTAACGCTTCAATCATCCCGGCACCATGGTTGTTATGGTGTCAGGATGATTGAAGCGCATTATTTCTATTATTACATTGTAATATAAAATTAAATCATTCAACTCACCATAATGCCGAATCAGTGGGATCCCGGAGCGTGTCACTAGCCACGTCACCTGCCACCAGCAGAGTCCTTCCTTGCATCAGGTGCCCCCAGCAGAGTCTGTCCTTGCATCAAGTGCCCCCGGCAGAGTCTGTCCTTGCATCAGGTGCCCCCGGCAGAGTCTGTCCTTGCATCAGGTGCCACCGGCAGAGTCTGTCCTTGCATCAGCTGCCCCCGGCAGAATCTGTCCTTGCATCAGGTGCCCCCGGCAGAGTCTGTCCTTGCATCAGGTGCCCCCGGCAGAGTCTGTATAGACCCCCTCCATCAGTGCAGACCCCCTCCATCAGTGCAGACCCCCCTCTATAAGTGCAGCCCCCCCTCTATAAGTGCAGCCCCCCCTCTATAAGTGCAGCCCCCCCTTCTATTAGTGCAGCCCCCCTTCTATTAGTGCAGCCCCCCCCTCTATTAGTGCAGCCCCCCCTCTATTAGTGCAGCCTCCCCCTCTATTAGTGCAGCCTCCCCCTCAGTGCAGCCCCCCCTCTATTAGTGCAACCCCCCTCCTAGGTGCAGCCCCCCCCAATTAGTGCAGCCCCCTCAGTGCAGCCCCCCCTCTATAAGTGCAGACCCCCCCTCAATGCAGCCCCCCCTCTATTAGTGCAGCCCCCTCAGTGCAGCCCCCCCTCTATTAGTGCATACCCCCATATGACTAAGCCCTGGTGGGCGTAGTGAAATGCATCACGGAGCATGGTCTCTTGGTGGACACATGTAGGCATGTAGCCAGTCCTTATACACAGGTTATGCAGGATGTTTGGGAGAGCGGCGTTTTCTCTATTCATGGCCCATCCATTGTCAACACTTCCTCCTCTTCCCGGCAGCTGCTGCTACCTGACATGGGGGAGCCGGATCGCACGACCGGAGTGGCCTGAACAAGTGGTGCTAAAGCCTCAAAGTTTTTTACCTTAATGCATTCTATGCATTAACCCCTTGGCACCAGCCGCACGCAAATATCGCCTCTCGGTGCCTGGTCCTTGGCGCAGAGAGACAGCATTTTTTGCATGAATTGCGGTCAATACAGCTGCGCCAAGCTGCACCCTGCGCGCTCCCGGCACAGTTGCCAGTGCCTAACCGAACGCTCCCGATCGCAAGCAGCAGTTTTCAGATTACGTGACCGCTGTTACAACCAATCATGTGTGGTCGTCATGTGATCTTAAGCCCCACCTCCCAGGATCCTAAACCTCTTGAAGAGCCAAGAGGTACCGGTGTGAAGAGGTTAAGTTAAAAAACCTTCTGTATCACCGACTTGCCCCCTCAACCCCCCCCTTATACTTACCTAAACCTAAACCCTCCTCCCTGGGCAGATCGATAGCAGAGGAAGCCACTGGCTCCAGCTCCTGTCAATCAACTGCAGTGGATGCAGCAGCGGGGCTCGGGAACGAGCATGCACTATTTTCCCCATGGGAATTGTTTTTTTACTCGGGACACCAGCAAGGGAGGAGGAGCCAGGAGCAACGGCGGGGGACCCAAGAAGAGGAGGCCCGGGGCTGCTCTGTGCAAAACCAATGCACAGAGCAAGTAAGTATAAAAAATTTGTTATTTTTATTTTATTTTTCTTTACAATCACTTTAAAGGGATAGTTCACCTTTACCACAAAACTACCTATGCAGGTATGGGGGCGTCTGCACATAAAAACAAACTTTTGAATAAAGTTGAATAACGCCCTTGCTATAGGTGTAGGCCGTATACATACCTTATGAAACCTGACTTAAATACTCCCAGGACGTTGCTAAGTACTCCCAGGACGTTGCTAAGTGAAGTCTAGTCATCACTGCTCACCTCCATCATGAGAGGTAGCGCCCCCCCCCCCTCCTGAACTGTACCAGGCCACATGCCCTCAACATGGGGAGGTACCAGGCCCTTCAGGTCAACAGACCTGAAGGGCCTGGTATGGATTTTGGGGGGACCACCACGCAATTTTTTTTTTATTTTTGGTTTGGGGTTCCCCTTAATATTCATACCAGACCCAAAGGGCCTGGTAATGGACTAGGGGGGAACCCATGCTGTTTTTTTCAATGAGTTTTATCTATATTGCCGAGACCCGACAATTCATTACAGCCGCGATCAGTTTTAAATTACTTTTTTTCCATTAGAAATGTCATTTTGCTTTGGTATTGTTCTAAATACGGGAAAACTGCACCACTTTACAGGAATACTATAGACACCCCCCAGGCACGATATTTAAAGGAATATTTCATTTTTATTGTTTCACTTTAAGCATTATTAAAATCACTGCTCCCGAAAAAGTGTCCGTTTTTAAAACTTTTTTTTGCATTGATCCATGTCCCCTGGGGCAGGACCCGGGTCCCCAAACACTTTTTATGGCAATAAATTGCATATAAGACTTTAGAATGAGCACTTTTGGTTTTTCATGTTCGTGTCCCATAGACTTTAACGGTGTTCCGTGGCTTTTGAATTAGCCGCGAACACCGCGTAATGTTCACTGTTCGGCAAACAGGCGAACACCCGATGTTCGAGTCGAACTTACGTTCGACTTGAACATCGGGCTCATCCCTATATTCTATACACGCTACAGAAACGCCACTTTACAGGCAGACTAATGCCCCGTACACACGGTCGGATTTTCCGATGGACAATGTCCGATCGGAACGTGTTGTCGGAAATTCCGACCGTGTGTGGGCTCCATCGGACATTTTCCATCGGATTTTCCGACACACAAAGTTGGAGAGCAGGAGATAAAATTTTCCGACAACAAAATCCGTTGTCGGAAATTCTGATCGTGTGTACTCAAATCCGACGGACAAAGTGCCACGCATGCTCAGAATAAATAAAGAGATGAAAGCTATTGGCCACTGCCCCGTTTATAGTCCCGACGTACGTGTTTTACGTCACCGCGTTTAGAACGATCGGATTTTCCGACAACTTTGTGCGACCGTGTGTATGCAAGACAAGTTTGAGCCAACATCCGTCGGAAAAAATCCTAGGATTTTGTTGTCGGAATGTCCGAACAAAGTCCGACCGTGTGTACGCAATATAAGGGTACTACCTAGGCACTATATTTAAAGAAATGTTTCATTTTTATTGTTTCATTTAAAGTGAGAACCCCTTAAAACTTTAAATGAAACAATAAAAATGAAAATTTCCTTTAAATATAGTGCCTGGGGGGGGGTCCCCTTAGTCTGTCTGAAAAGTGGCGCATTTGTAGCATGTGCAACACACGCTGCAGCAGAAATTATGTTTCTAAAGAAAAAAAAAATCAAATCACATTTAAATTTGACTGCGATTGCAATTGCTGGAACCCAGCTATTTAAAAAAATAAATACTTTTCGGGTCTTGTATGGCTTTCAAGGGGAACCCCACGCCAAACTTAAAGAAAAAAAAACGGTGTAGGGTCCCCCCAAAGTCCATATCAGACCCTTATCGGAGCATGCAGCCCAGCAGGTCAGGAAAGGGGGGAGGTGATCACTGTGCGCCCCCTCCCCAAATCATACCAAGCCACATGCCCTCAACATGTGGGGGTGGGAGCTTTGCCCCCCCCCACCCCAAATCACTGTGTCCCCATGTTGATGGGGGACAAGGGCCTCTTCCTGACAACCCCGGGGCTGTGGTTGTTGAAGTCTGTGGACGGGGGGCTTATGGAAGCTGGAAGTTCCCTTTATCAAGGGGGCCCCCAGATCCCGCCCCCCCCCTATGAGAATGGGTATCGGGTACATCGTACCCCTACCCATTCACCAGAAAAGTGTCAAAAAGTAGAAACCTCAAGAAACTGTTTTTGACAAGTCCTTATTAAAAAAATAAAAAAATTGTGTCCCTCGATGTACATTCATTGTCATATGACTTCTCGTCACGTCAATCACGACTCCTGCCGAAACCCGGAAAAAAATATAAAATAAAAGCACTCCGTCTCCTGGGGGGCTACCCGCCGTAAGTCCCGCCCTGCGCTTTCACAGTTCTTGTATAGGCAAGGGGTGGTGCCACCCGGCTACGTCACCCGGTGGCACTGCCCACTTCTGACATCACATGACGTCATATGAAGTCAGAAGGGGAGCGGTGCCACCGGGTGACGTAGCCGGGTTGCTCCGCTCCTTACCTATATAAGAACCGTCAAAGCGCAGAGCGGGCAGGCGGCGGGTAGCCTCCCAGAAGGCAGAGTGTTTTTATTTTTTTCGGGTCTGGTAGGCGTCGTGATTGAGGATAGATGTACATCGAGGGACACTATTTTTTTATTTTTTAAAAAGGGACTTGTCAAAAACTGTTGTGGCTATTATTTTTTTTTTTACACTTTTTTTGGTGAATGGGAATGGGTACGATGTACACGGTACCTATTCAAATAGAGGGGAGCCAGGATCTGGGGCCTCCTTGTTAAAGGGGGCTTCCAGATTCTGATAAGCCCCCCACCCGCAGATAACCACAGCCCAGGGTTGTCGGGAAGAGGCCCTTGCCCATCAACATGGGAACAAGGTGCTTTGGGAGGGGAGGCTCAGAGGCCCCCTGCCCTAAAGCACCCACCCATGTTGAGGGCATGTGGTCTGGTTCAGGAGGGGGGGTGTGCTCGCTCATCCCCTCTTCTTACCTGACCTGCCGGGCTGCATGCTTGGATAAGGGTCTGGTATGGATTTTGGGGGGACCCTACGCCGTTTTTTTTTTTTTTTACATTTTAGGGGTTCCCCTTAAAATCCATACCAGGCCGGAAGATATAGATGAGTATTCTCTGGGTATATATGAGTTCTCTCTGGGGACAGATGAGTTCTCTCGGGTATAGATGAGTTCTCTCTGGTGATAGATGAGTTCTCCCTGGGGATAGATGAGTTCTCTCTGGTGATAGATGAGTACTCTGGGTATAGATGAGTATTCTCTGGGTATAGATGAGTTCTCTCTGGTGATGGATGAGTTATCTCTGGGTATAGATGAGTTCTCTCTGGTGATAGATGAGTACTCTGGGTATAGATGAGTTCTCTCTGGTAATACATGAGTTCTCTCTGGGGATAGATGAGTACTCTCTGGGTACAGATGAGTATTCTCTGCGGATAGATGAGTTCTCTCTGGTATAGATGAGTTCTCTCCAGGTATAGATGAGTATTCTCTGGGGATAGATGAGTATTCTCTGGGTACAGATGAGTATTCTCTGGGGATAGATGAGTTCTCTCTGGGGATAGATGAGTACTCTCTGGGTATAGACGAGTATTCCATGGGTAAAGATGAGTTCTCTCTGGGGATCGATAAGTACTCTCTGGGGATAGATGAGTTCTTTCTGGGGATAGATGAGTTTTCTCTGGGGATAGATGAGTACTCTCTGGGCATAGATGAGTTCTCTCTGGGGATTAGATGAGTTCTCTCTGGGTATAGATCATTACTCTCTGGTAATAGATGAGTTCTCTCTGGTAATAGATGAGTACTCTCTGAGTACAGATGAGTATTCTCTGGGGATAGATAAGTATTCTCTGGGTACAGATGAGTTCTCTCTGGGTATAGATGAGTTCTCTCTGGGTATAGATGAGTTCTCTCTGGGGATAGACGAGTACTCTCTGGGGATAGATGAGTATTCTCTGGGTATAGATGAGTACTCTCTGGGTACAGATGAGTACTCTCTGGGTACAGATGAGTACTCTCTGGGGATAGATGAGTTCTCTCTGGGTATAGGTGAGTTCTCTCTGGGGATAGATGAGTATTCTCTGGGGATAGACGAGTACTCTCTGGGTACAGATGAGTACTCTCTGGGGATCGATGAGTTCTCTCTGGGTATAAGTGAGTTCTCTCTGGGGATAGATGAGTATTCTCTGGGGATAGACGAGTACTCTCTGGGGATAGACGAGTACTCTCTGGGGATAGATGAGTACTCTCTGGGGATAGACGAGTATTCTCTGGGGATAGATGAGTTCTCTCTGGGGATAGACGAGTATTCTCTGGGTACAGATGAGTTCTCTCTAGGGATAGACGAGTACTCTCTGGGTATAGATGAGTTCTCTCTGGGGATAGATGAGTTCTCTCTAGGAATAGACGAGTATTCTCTGGGTACAGATGAGTTCTCTCTGGGTATAGATGAGTTCTCTCTGGGTATAGATGAGTTCTCTCTGGGTATAGATGAGTTCTCTCTGGGTATAGATGAGTTCTCTCTGGGTATAGATGAGTTCTCTCTGGGGATAGATGAGTATTCTCTGGGGATAGACGAGTACTCTCTGGGTATAGATGAGTTCTCTCTGGGTATAGATGAGTTCTCTCTGGGGATAGATGAGTATTCTCTGGGGATAGACGAGTACTCTCTGGGTATACATGAGTTCTCTCTGGGGATAGATGAGTACTCTCTGGGTACAGATGAGTTCTCTCTGGGTATAGATGAGTTCTCTCTGGGGAGAGATGAGTATTCTCTGGGGATAGATGAGTACTCTGGGTACAGATGAGTTCTCTCTGGGGATAGATGAGTTCTCTCTGGGGAGAGATGAGTATTCTCTGGGGATAGTTGAGTACTCTCTGGGGATAGATGAGTACTCTGGGTACAGATGAGTACTCTCTGGTATAGATGAGTTCTCTCTGGTATAGATGAGTACTCTCTGGTAAAGATGGGTACTCTCTGGGTACAGATGAGTACTCTCTGGTATAGATGAGTACTCTCTGGGTATAGATGAGTACTCTCTGGTATAGATGAGTACTCTCTGGGTACAGATGAATACTCTCTGGTATAGATAAGTATTCTCTGGGTATAGATGAGTACTCTCTGGTATAGATGAGTATTCTCTGGTTTAGATGAGTATTCTCTGGGTACGGATGAGTACTCTCTGGTATAAATGAGTATTCTCTGGTATAGATGAGTACTCTCTGGGTACAGATGAGTATTCTCTGGTATAAATGAGTACTCTCTGGGTACGGATGAGTATTCTCTGGTATAAATGAGTATTCTCTGGTATAGATGAGTACTCTCTGGGTACAGATGAGTATTCTCTGGTAATAGATGAGTACTCTCTGGGTATAGATGAGTATTCTCTGGTATAGATGAGTACTCTCTGGTATAGATGAGTACTCTCTGGGTACGGATGAGTATTCTCTGGTATAAATGAGTATTCTCTGGTATAGATGAGTACTCTCTGGTATAGATGAGTATTCTCTGGTATAGATGAATACTCTCTGGGTACAGATGAGTTCTCTCTCCTCTCTCTCCGGATTAGAAGTACTCGGGGCTCTCGCTGTTGATCTGTCACACTGCACATTGTCTGTCACACATTCTATTTCACGTGTTCCCTCACATTCTGTTCCTCCGGCCAATCAGCGCGCTAAGGGCGGATCCAGGTAACTGGGACAACCAATCATCGCCCGAGTGGGCGGGGGACAAAAGACTGCACTCACGTGTAGCACGGAATGGTTGGGAGAATGTGCGAGTGAGAGAATCAGAAGAGGAGAGAGAAGAGGAGAGACCATAGAGGAGTACAGAGGACAGACCGACACCATCCCTCCCTTCTCACCTCTCACTTCTCTCAGGGAATTCTCATCCTATATAGAAGAACTATGTGATCCCCCATCATTATCTTCACCCTCTGAGCCCATCACCCACCATTATCTTCACCCTCTCTGAGCACTCCGCTATCCTGAGCCCAGCACTCTCCATACTGTAAGTACTCATCCTGAAATATGTGACTGTCAGGGTGCTTTTGAAGGGTTGTCATTAGTAACATTCTCATCATCTCCTCCATTACACTTGTACCTGTGTCTGTGATTATGTGCCCCCCTGATTATGTTCCCCCATGATAATGGCCCCCCTGATTATGTTCCCCCATGATAATGGCCCCCCTGATTATGTTCCCCCATGATAATGGCCCCCCTGATTATGTGCCCCCCTGATTATGTTCCCCCATGATAATTTTCCTCTATGATAATGGCCCCCCTGATTATGTTCCCCCATGATAATGTTCCCCCATGATAATGGCCCCCCTGATTATGTTCCCCCATGATAATGGTCCCCCTGATTATGTGCCCCCCTGATTATGTTCCCCCATGATAATGGCCCCCCTGATTATGTGCCCCCCTGATTATGTGCCCCCCTGATTATGTTCCCCCATGATAATGGCCCCCCTGATTATGTTCCCCCATGATAATGGCCCCCCTGATTATGTGCCCCCCTGATTATGTGCCCCCCTGATTATGTTCCCCCATGATAATGGCCCCCCTGATTATGTGCCCCCCTGATTATGTTCCCCCTGATTATGTGCCCCCCTGATTATGTGCCCCCCTGATTATGTGCCCCCCTGATAATGGCCCCCCTGATTATGTTCCCCCATGATAATGGCCCCCCTGATTATGTGCCCCCCTGATTATGTTCCCCCCTGATAATGGCCCCGATTATGTGCCCCCCCTGATTATGTTCCCCCATGATAATGGCCCCCCTGATTATGTGCCCCCCTGATTATGTTCCCCCATGATAATGGCCCCCCTGATTATGTGCCCCCCTGATTATGTTCCCCCATGATAATGGCCCCCCTGATTATGTGCCCCCCTGATTATGTTCCCCCTGATTATGTGCCCCCCTGATTATGTGCCCCCCTGATTATGTGCCCCCCTGATAATGGCCCCCCTGATTATGTTCCCCCATGATAATGGCCCCCCTGATTATGTGCCCCCCTGATTATGTTCCCCCCTGATAATGGCCCCGATTATGTGCCCCCCCTGATTATGTTCCCCCATGATAATGGCCCCCCTGATTATGTGCCCCCCTGATTATGTTCCCCCATGATAATGGCCCCCCTGGTTATGTGCCCCCCCTGATTCTGTGCCCCCCCTGATTGTGTGCCCCCCTAATTGTGTGCCCCCCCTGATTGTGTGCCCCCCTGATTGTGTGCCCCCCTGATTGTGTGCCCCCCCGATTGTCTCCTGATTGTTTGCCCCCCCTGATTGTCTCCTAATTTAGTGCCCCCCCGATTGTGTGCCCCCCGATTGTCTCCTGATTGTGTGCCCCCCTAATTGTGTGCCCCCCCGATTGTGTGCCCCCCCGATTGTCTCCTGATTGTGTGCCCCCCTAATTGTGTGCCCCCCTGATTGTGTGCCCCCCCGATTGTGTGCCCCCCGATTGTCTCCTGATTGTGTGCCCCCCTAATTGTGTGCCCCCCCGATTGTGTGCCCCCCCGATTGTCTCCTGATTGTTTGCCCCCCCTTGATTGTGTGCCCCCCCGATTGTCTCCTGATTGTTTGCCCCCCCTTGATTGTGTGCCCCCCTGATTGTCTCCTGATTGTGTGCCCCCCTGATTGTGTGCTCTACTGATTATGTGCCCTCCTGATTGTGTGCCCCCCTGATTGTGTTCCCTCCCTGATTGTGTGTGTGCCTCCTGATTTTGTGCCCCCCCCACCCCTGATTATGCTTCCCTCTGATTGTGTGCCCCCCCGATTTTGTGGCAAAGGGGTAGCTCTGGTTTTCAGTGGGTGGAGTGCCATCATCCCAAGTGAATACACAAGAGAAAACCCTCCAGGGGTGGGACTGGATGGGCACTGAGCAAATGTCTAATATTAAATAGAAATGTTTATTGGTACAAAATGATGAAATCTGATAAGACATACAGAACATCGTGCAAAATATAAGTCAGGATACAAACAATCCACAAAAGAGGCCACACCTTTCTGATTTGGTGCCCCCTGATTGTGTTCTCTTTGTGCGCCCCATCATTTGGTGCCTCCATGATTTTGTGCGCCCTCTTAATTGTGCCCCCCCCTTATTGTGTGGGCAGCAGAAGACATCAGATCTACATCCTTATATGTGAAGCGGATCTGAAGTCAGATATAAAAGATGCCTCAAGCTGAAAAAAAAAACAACCTGTGAGAGATGGCGGCTCTGATTGATTGGCTTATATCGACGTTCGTCTTCAAAGTCCAATCAAATTATAACAGCCGAAATGTATTCTGCTTGTATTTTGCTTTCCATTCTCATTATGCACCTTGTTCTACATCATCACTGGGTCTCTGTGCTTCTCTATGCATTGCTGGCAGATCACAGCTGGCCGTAAGGGCCAGCACTGTACTGTACATAGGATCCTGAAAACAGCCCCTTGCCTCTGCGCTCCTCCCCCGCCCGCATGCAATGTCAGTTTGGGTATTTCCTAGGTTGTATTTGCCATCAATTGAATTGATTCAATGTTTTTATATTTACTTCATCTCTTTTATATGTAATATTTACAAAACAATCATTGTTTTTGTCAATGTTCTTTTATTTTGTTACATAACATTTAAAAAAAAGTGTTTTTTTATTTTTTAATATATATCTGTATTTAATACATGACTAAGAATTAGCTATATAGACAGCACAGCAGTAGTTACCTCCTTTCAGGCACCCTGTCTATCATTGAAACCTCAGCAGGGGAAAAAGGGGGAGGAGCCACTGCGCTGACTCATTTAGCCTTCGCGTACAAGCAGCTGATAGGAACGGGCAGCAAAGCAGGTGAAAAGTAGTCGAGAGCTCCACCTAGTGTCTTAAACAGAGAATTGCTCCACCTAGTGTCTTGAGAAAGGAATTGCACCACCTAGTGTCTTGAAAAGAGAATTTCTCCACCTAGTTTCTTGAAAAGAGAATTGCTCCACCTAGTGTCTTGAAAAAGGAATTTCTCCACCTATAGTGTCTTAAAAAAGGAATAGCTCCACCTAGTGTCTTGAAAAAGAAATTGCACCACCTAGTGTCTTGAAAAGAGAATTGCTCCACCTAGTGTCTTGAAAAGAGAATTGCACCACCTAGTGTCTTGAAAAGAGAATTGCTCCACCTAGTGTCTTGAAAAGAGAATTGCTCCACCTAGTGTCTTGAAAAGAGAATTGCTCCACCTAGTGTCTTGAAAAGAGAATTGCTCCACCTAGTGTCTTGAAAAGAGACTTGTTACACCTAGGTCTTGAAAAGAGAATTGCGCCACCTAGTGTCTTGAAAAATGAATAGCTCCACCTAGTGTCCTAAAAAGAGAATTGCTCCACCTAGTGTCTTGAAAAATGAATAGCTCCACCTAGTGTCTTGAAAAGAGAATTCCTCCACCTAGTGTCTTGAAAGGAGATTTGCTCCACCTAGTGTCTTGAAAAGAGAATTGCTCCACCTAGTGTCTTGAAAGGAGATTTGCTCCACCTAGTGTCTTGAAAAGAGAATTGCTCCACCTAGTGTCTTGAAAGGAGATTTGCTCCACCTAGTGTCTTGAAAAGAGAATTGCTCCACCTAGTGTCTTGAAAAATGAATAGCTCCACCTAGTGTCTTGAAAAGAGAATTGCTCCACCTAGTGTCTTGAAAAGAGAATTGCTCCACCTAGTGTTCTGAAAAGATAATTGCTCCACCTAGTGGATACCTAGTGTCTTAAAAAGATAACTGCTCCACCTAGTGTCCTGAAAAGTGAATTGCTCCACCTAGTGTCCTGAAAAGTGAATTGCTCCACCTAGTGTCTTAAAAAGATAATTGCTCCACCTAGTGTCTTAAAAATATAATTGCTCCACCTAGTGTCCTGAAAAGAGAATTGCTCCACCTAGTGTCTTGAAAAGTGAATTGCTCCACCAAGCGTCTTGAAAAATGAATAGCTCCACCTAGTGTCTTAAAAAGAGAATTGCTCCACCTAGTGTCTTGAAAAGAGAATATTGCTTATATACTATACAAGAAATGTGAATGCATACAATATAATTATTATAATAATAAATAATATTTACCTTTTTTTAAAAATCCTGTCCCTAGTTAGAGAAAGGGGGGGCTGCCATATGTTCTTATTAAAGGAAGCACTGTACTCGAGTCTCTTTGCCGAGATTTTTGCTGATTTAGCGGCACATTGAAATGATCTGGCTGCCCTATGCGTGTAGCGTGTCCCTGCGAGTGCACGTAATGGGAAATGGGGGACTGATGTCTCATACATGACCCAGACAGCGGATTGCAGCGCCTGGAATCTCAGGTGGTTATGAACAGCGGCCGCCGTCCGGCCTTTACGAAGCAACAGCTGGCTGTCCGGCACCGCTCGCGTGTATCCGCACATCTGCAACTTACAGTTCCATCACATACAGCGAGGGCTTTGTGAGTCACTTGAACTCCTCCCCCTCTGCTTGCAAATTTTTTTTTTTTTATTCTTTTCACGGAATAGAAGGCGATCTGTGATTGGACGAGGGGAGGTCGTGACAGTTTTCCATTCTTCCCCCTCGTCCAATCATAGAACACCTTTTATTTTCGTGAAAAATGATACAAAATGTTTTCTGAATGGACACACCAGTGGGGGTGAGTTACCCTTATTATTCTAACCAGACCCTTATAAAGGGATGAAGGCTGTTTGGCCAGTAAAGGGAAGGGCAGAGAGCGTGTGGTGCCCTATTCCTGTACTATAACAGGCCACCTACCTTTCAACATTGGGGTGGGGTGTGAGAAAAATAATCCGGATGGCCGTCCGGATGGTTGTGACGCGTTTCACAACCACTCTTACTGGTGCTTAATCATAGGCTATGATTAAGCACCAGTAAGAGTGGTTGTGAAACGCGTCAGCGGCTGTGCAGTTTATTCTGATTTGTATGGACTATGTCTTCAATAAAGGTATTTTCTTGGGAGTGCGGCCATCCGGATTGTTTCTGCTCACATGTATTTTGCATACTGAGCTGGCACCCTCAATTGGCGGGGGGGAGGTAATATTTTGGAACGCCCCCCCTTGAGCGGGTTCTCTTGTCTATTGGGATGGGGTGGGTGTGGTACTTGCAAGACATGGAGCCACCAGGAATTTTGGGTGACGTCCTTAACCAAACTTGGTCACCACCTGGGATTACTTGGTGGTAAGCCTAAATGACCACTGCTGGGAGTCAGTCATTTGTCCAGTAAGGGAGGGCAGAGAGCGTGTGTGTAGTGCCCCCCCTCCTGTACCATAGCAGACCATATGCCTTCCAACATTGTCCGGGGCGGGGGTGTTATCTTGCCATGGGGGGGCCACCAGTAATTTTGGGTGACATCCTTAACCAAATTTGGTCATCACCCGCGATGCCTGTTGGTAAGCCTAAATGATCGCAGCCGGGAGCAAGCCATCTGTCCAGTAAGAGAGGGCAGAGAGCGTGTGGCGCCCCCTTTCTGTACCATGGCAGGCCACATGTCTTTTGACATTGTGGGGGGGGGGATATGTTTTCTTGCCGGGGAGGGCACCAGGAAATTTGGGGTGACGTCCTTTACCGAATTAGCTCAGTGACATCACCCAGGATTCCTGGTGATATATTTAAATGACTGCAGACGGGAATCTGTCATTTTTTTTTTCTGCGGGAAGGTGGCATGTACAGCCCATCCCGGTTCACTCACAATTGACTTCAATGGTGTTTGAGGTTTTTTTTTTTGCAGATGTTTGACTGAGCAACTTCTGTAATGGCTCCACGGCTTCTGAAAAGCAATTGGCCCTTTCACCTCTGTCCTCAACCCACCCCACCCTCCCTTTGTCTTACAGCACCCCCCCCCCCCAGCTCTCCGTTCAGCAGCACCTGCTACGTCTCTGTTCTGTAACAGACTGCTGCCTCCTGTTATGTCATCCTCCTCCTCCTCCTCCTCATTATATAACGCCATACTGCCTTGGATAATACTCCTCACATAGTCATCCCCATGTTTCCCTGCAGACAGAGATCAGCAGCGAACGGGAAGCGCTGTCTGCATTCTATAGCACATTGCAATGATAACAACCTTCATCGCTGTCTAAGTGTCCTGGTATTACCTCCAGTTTATGAAAAAAAAAACCAAAAAAAACCCCATAATATCATTTTTTGTTCTTTTTATGCTGCTAAATATGTAACCCATTAACCCCTTGCTTATTGAGCACTTAAACCCCCCTCCTGCCCAGACCAATTTTCAGCTTTCAGCGCTGACGCACTTTGAATGACAATTGCGCGGTCATACATACACTGTACCCAAATGAAATTTTTATCATTTTTTTCACACAAATAGAGCTTTCTTTTGGTGGTATTTAATCACAGCTAAGATTTGTATTTTTTGCTAAACAAACAAAAAAAGACAGAAATTTTTGAAAAATAAATCACGTTTCATAGTTTGTTATAAAATTTTGCAAACGGTAATTTTTCTCCTTCATTGATATTCACTGAGGAGGCTGCACTGATGGGCACTGATGGGGGTTACACTAATGGGCACTGATGGGCTGCACTGATGGGCACTGATGGGGTTACACTGATGGGCACTGATGGGCTGCACTGATGGGCACAGATAAGGCGACACTGATAGACACAGATAAGGCGACACTGATAGGCACAAATAAGGTGACACTGATAGGCACAGATAAGATGGCACTGATGGGCCCTGATGGGTGGCATTGTTGGGTGGCACTGATAGGTGACACTGATGGGCAATGGTAGGTGGCACAGATGGGCACTGGTAGGTGGTATTGATAGGCAGCACTGGTGATGAGGCACTGATTGGTGACATTTATAGGTGGCACTGTGGGCACTGATAGGTGGCACTGTGGGCACCGATGGGGGGGTACTGCGGGCACTGGTAGGTGGCGCTGGTAGGCACTGGTAGGTGGCACAGAAGCCTCTGCAGAGGCTCTCCACGATCGGGACTCATGTCCCTCTCACAGCCGCCTGTGATCAGCTTTTTTTTTTTCTCCTCACGCTACCAGCCTGTCTGAGGAGGCCTGTAATGCTGCACAATGCTCTGGACGGTGGTCTGAGGAGGCCTGTAATGCACACAGTGCTCTTGACAGTGGTCTGAGGAGGCCTGTAATGCTGCACAGTGCTCTGGACGGTGGTCTGAGGAGGCCTGTAATGCTGCAGAGTGCTCTGGACGGTAGTCTGAGGAGGCATGTAATGCTGCACAGTGCTCTGGAGGGTGGTCTGATGAGGCCTGTAATGCTGCAGAGTGCTCTGGACAGTAGTCGAAGGAGGCATGTAATGCGGCACAGTGCTCTGGACAGTGGTCTGAGGAGGCCTGTAATTCTGCAGAGTGCTGGATGGTGGTCTCAGGTTTGAGGGATGGCCTGTATTGCACAGTGCTCTGGATGCCACCATGCCAGTGGTCATTGGTCAGAGGAGGCCTGTAATGCTGCACAGTGCTCTGGACGATGGTCTGAGGAGGCCTGTAATGCTGCAGAGTGCTCTGGACAGTGGTCCGGGGAGGTCTGTAATGCTGCAGAGTGCTGTATGGTGGTCTCAGGTCTGCCTGTAATGCACAGTTCTGCTCTGGTCTCTGGCAGTCGTCACGAACGGCGCACACAGTCGCTTGCTTGCTGGGAGCAGAAGCAGGCGGAGCTCCATGAAAACCGGAAGTTAATTCATGAGGGTAAACGTCCCTGCCTCACATTTTCATCCCGTTTTCGTTCGTTAACGAAAACAGATTTAATTTTTGTCATCGTTTTCGCCAGTGGACAAAAATGTGGTGTACTTTTCGTTTAGTTTTCGTCACTGTAAATGTAATGCTGCTGACGAAAACTTTGACGAAAACATTTTCGTTGACGAAATGAACACTGCAGTCAGCTTCTAGCTTCAGCTTGTTCAATTAGGCTTTGATAATAAAACCTGGAAGCTGATTGGTTTCTATTCACAACTGCACCAGATTTTGCACCCTCCAGCTTTAGTAAATCCTCCCCCAAGTGTCGGTACTAAGACATTTTCCATGGTCACCAAAGCAGCCTCGAAGGTTTGAATCTGATCAGCGATGCCTGAGTGAGTCCCACAGCACAGATCTAGGAAGCAGACCCACCCACCTACAATGTCAGAAGCTCTCTGAAATCTGCTGGAAATATAAAATAACGGCATTAGAACAAATGCCCAGCAGTCCCAAATGTTTTTAATAATAAAATTGGTTCCTGGCAAGAGAAACAGAAGACAGACGATGCGTTTCGAGGGTCACACGCCCCCTTCTTCAGGGCTCTGATTTGAAATGGCGGGACTATTAAGATGGTAAAGTTACCAGGGAGAGTGTGCAAGTCCTAGGGTACTTCAGATCCAAGTGGCATGAAAATCTTTCACTAAAGTGAATGGGTGGTCAACGTACCCTGCCGAAAATCAGACTGTTTTTGGCATCTTAATGCACTAACCATGTGATTCCATGCCTTGTGGCACCCTGCCTCACAGGTTCATTGTCTTAGTGCAGTGGTCACCAAACTGTGGCCCTTTGCTTCCTCTTACCTGGCCCTTGGCACTATTCCTACCACTGACACCAATGATGGGGCACTATTCCTCCCACTGATACCAATGATGGGGCAATATTCCTCTCATTGATACCAATGATGGGGCACTATTCCTACCACTGACACCAATGATGGGGCACTATTCCTCCCACTGACACCAATGATGGGGCAATATTCCTCTCATTGATACCAATGATGGGGCACTATTCCTACCACTGACACCAATGATGGGGCAATATTCCTCTCATTGATACCGATGATGGGGCACTATTCCTTCCACTGATACCAGTGATGGGGCACTATTCCTCCCACTGACACCAATGATGGGGCAATATTCCTACCACTGACACCAATGATGGGGCAATATTCCTCTCATTGATACCAATGATGGGGCACTATTCCTACCACTGACACCAATGATGGGGCAATATTCCTTCCACTGATACCAGTGATGGGGCATTATTCCTCCCACTGCCACCAATGATGGAGCACTATTCTTTCCAATGACACCAATGATGGGGCATTATTCCTCCCACTGACAACAATGATGGGGAACCATTCCTCCTACTGACACCAAGGAAGGGGTGCTATTCCTCCCAATGACACCAACGATGGGGCACTATTCCTCCCACTGACACCAATGATGGAACACTATTCCTCCCACTGACACCAATGATGGGGAACCATTCCTCCTACTGACACCAAGGAAGGGGTGCTATTCCTCCCAATGACACCAACGATGGGGCACTATTCCTCCCACTGACACCAATGATGGAACACTATTCCTCCCACTGACACCAATGATGGGGAACCATTCCTCCTACTGACACCAAGGAAGGGGTGCTATTCCTCCCAATGACACCAACGATGGGGCACTATTCCTCCCATTTACACCAATGAGGGGGCACAATTCCTCCCATTGACACCAATGATGGGACATTTTTCCTCCCACTGACACCAATGATGAGGCGCTATCCCTTCCACTGATACCAATAATGGGGCACTATTCCTCCCAATGACACCAATGATGGGACACTATTCCTCCCACTAACCACCAACCCTGAGGCCATGTCTTTTCTCACTGATGCTGGGCCCAGAACATTTTCTACCCCAATGGCCAAAATCTGCCCCCCCCAAAGTCTAAAAGACAGAAAATTGAACTTTTGTTTGAAAACTTTGGAGACCTCGGCCTCTAACATGAAGTCAGATCACAGCAGCAAGAAAAGGAAACGGAACTTGGAGGGGACTGGGAGAAATAGAAGGGACTTTGTAGGATAAGAATAAACACTTGTATATAATCTTTAAAGGTTAGTGTCACTTACCTACCCCTTTTTGAAAAGTTTTAGCCGGTGCATTGAAATGACCTATCCCGGTATCTACAGAACAAAATCCGGGCCGAATCCTTAAAAAAAGAGTTTGGTAAAATCTCCTGCAATGTTGATCTGGAGATGATGATTTCCTATTAATGAAGTTTGACGTTTAGTCCTCGTAGCTCTCTGCCTTTTGTGATCTTTCCATAAATAATAATAATGAGCGTTTTCTATTTTATTCCGATGATCTCCCCCCTCCGGCTCTCCATCCATACATGCGTTCCTTTCCCCCCGCCGACCTATTGAATGTCAGGTCTCTCTGTGACGCACTTTCTCACCGCGTATCACCCGCCCCCCCCCCCCTGATGCGTGCCCATCCCGTGTGCTCTCCTCCTCAGTGGCGCCAGGCGCTGATTGGATGACCTACTAACCTAGACGGAGGGTTCAGGAAGAAGATTTTTTGGCAGAATGCGGAAGCAGACAGACAACAACGCAGTCCCGTGTGAGAGCGAGCGGGCAATTCGGTCAGCCACGCCCCCCCCTCCCCCCGGGTTTTAAAGCATCCGGAGCTTGTCCCCTCTACGGTTGTGAGGTCACCGATTCTTGCTGCCAATTCAGGTGAGAACCTAAAAAAAAAAAAAAAAAGTTTTATTGCTGACGGAATGTTTTTTTTTTTTGGGCACACGGAGAAAACTACAACTAAAATAGACGAGAAAAAAAAACGCAAATACTTGCTTTTCTGTAAATTCGTGTTCATGCGGGGCACCTTGATCCGGATCCCTGATTTCTTGAGAAGATGGCATTTGCCCGAAGCCATTTGGCGTGAAGTCAAAAGCAATACAAAAAAAAAAAAACAAAACAAAAAAAAAATTGCGTTTTTTTTTTTTTTTCATTGGTTGATTCCATTTAAAGGCGCAAAAAAGTCACATATATTCTGTTCTCAAACCACAGTGAGTATTGAGGGAGTGAACATGTTAATGTTGTCACATTCACCGGAAATTAGAGCTGCGCCATTCTGGCTAAAATGACAATCGCAATTTTTTTTTTTTTTGCTTAGAATAAAGATCACAATTCTTGTGGCGTAACATCATCTTTCACATTATACAAACAAATTGGGGTAAACTTTACTGTTTAGTTTTTTTTAAAGTTAATTAAAGTGTATCATTTCCCCAAAAAATTGCGTTTAAAAGACCGCTGCGCAAATACAGCGTGACATAAAATATTGCAACAACCGCCATATCTATCTATCTATCTATCTATCTATCTATCTATCTATCTATCTATCTATCTATCTATCTATCTATCTATCTATCTATATATAATATGTTTGGGGGTTCTAAGTAATTTTCGAGCAAGAAATACTGATTTTAACTTGTAAGTGTCAGAAAAAAGTTTTTAGTCTTTTTCAAGTGGAGTTCCAGCCGCAAATTTTCTTTTTTTTTTTTTTAACCACGTCAGCCCCGAAAGGATTTTTACCCCCTTCCTGACCAGACCTTAACCACTTAAGCCCCGGACCATTTGGCTGGCCAAAGACCAGAGCACTTTTTGCGATTCGGCACTGAGCCGCTTTAGCTGACAATTGTGCGGTCGTGCGCCGTTGCACCCAAACAAAATTGACGTCCTTTTTTCCCCCACAAATAGAGATTTCTTTTGGTGGTATTTGATCACCTCTGCGGTTTTAATTTTTTGCGCTTTAAACAAAAAAAAAGAGTGACAATTTTGAAAAAAAAAGCAATATTTTTTACTTTTAATAAATATCCCCAAAAAATATATAAAATAACACATTTCTTTCTCAGTTTTGGCCGATATTTATTCTTCTACATAGTTTTGGTAAAAAAGATCGCAATAAGTGTATATTGATTGGTTTGCGCAAAAGTTATAGCGTCCTACAAAATAGGGGATAGATTTATGGCATTTTTATTGTTAATTTTTTTTTACTAGTAATGTTGGCGATCTGCGATTTTTATCGTGACTGCGACATTATTGGTTTGCGCAAAAGTTATAGCGTCTACAAAATAGGGGATAGTTTTATGGCATTTTTATTATTCATTTTTTTTATTATTAGAAATGGCAGCGATCTGCGATTTTTATCGTGACTGCGACATTATGGCGGACACATCGGACACATTTGACACTATTTTGGGACTATTGTCATTTATACATTGATCAGTGCTATAAAAATGCACTGGTTACTGTATAAATGACACTGTCTGGGAAGGGGTTAAACACTAGGGGGCGATCAAGGGGTTAAGTGTGTCCTAGGGAGTGATTCTAACTGTAGGGGGGGATTGTCTCACTAGGACATGACAGCGATCACTGCTCCCGATGACAGGGAGCAGCGGATCTCTGTCATGTTGCTAGGCAGAACAGGGAAATGCCTTGTTTACAAAGGCATCCCCCCGTTCTGCCTCTCCTCACCACAATCGCGGGCCGCCGGCGAACACTGAGTTCCTGGGATCTGCGGTCACGCTCCCGCGGCGGGCGTGCGCGCCCGATAGGCAGCAAATTCAAAGGGACGTACAGGTATGCCCATTTGCCTGCCTGCCTGTGCCATTCTGCCGACGTACATCTGTGTGCGGCGGTCGGCAAGCAGTTAAAGCAGAGTTCCAGCTGCAGAAATTTATTTTTTTTAAGTCAGCAGGTACAAGTACTGTAGCTGCTGAGTTTTAACATTTGGACTCTTACCTGTCTAGGGAGCCCGCAATGTCGTCGTCCCCCCCCCCCCAAGGCTGATTTGTCCACCGGCTCGGGTGCAGACGCCGCCATCCCAACTAAGGGAAACAGGCAGTGGAGCCTTCAGACTTCACAGCCGGGTTTTTACTGCACATGTGCGAATCATGCGGCGCTATGTGAATGTGAATGGCCAGCATGTCTTCTGTGACACACACATGTCCCGGAAGGCAGCTGGGGGGAGAAGGAGGAGGGCTCGGCACAGAAGAGGATGTGACGTACTGCGCCGCGGCCGGGCTAGGGCGGAAGTAAATGTATTCTTTCTAAAAAGATAGATAAAAAAAAAAAGTAGATATCCAAAAAAAAGGGGTGGAGGGGTGTTTAGTTTAATAATGATAAATGTTGGACTAGTTCCAGATACAGATATAGGTCCACAATCCCTACTAATAGATTCGAGAAATAAAAATAAAAGGAGAGAGCCGCGACTACCTCCTAAAAATTAGGATTTTTAGGTGGACCATAACATCTGTATAATAAGGTAAGCACATATATGGGAATTTGATAAAATGTACATTTTATTAGATACACAAATACATATAAACAAATATAATAAAATCATGAACTACAACCAGTTCATTGGAGATACTTAGTATTAAGTATAATAAGTATAATAATTAATACTAAGTATCTCCAATGAACTGGTTGTAGTTCATGATTTGATTATATTTGTTTATATGTATTTGTGTATCTAATAAAATGTAAATTTTATCAAATTCCCATATATGTGCTTACCTTATTATACAGATGTTATGGTCCACCTAAAAATCCTAATTTTTAGGAGGTAGTCGCGGCTCTCTCCTTTTATTTTTATTTCTCGGGTGTTTAGTTTAGTTTAAGACCACCTTGTAAAATTGGGTGGAACTCCGCTTTAAGCGGTTAAACTGACCTCATTTACAGACCGAAGTTCATCCCTTTGATCTAAAAGAACCAAATGATACATTGTTTATAGTTGTTTCCCGGCGCTGGACAATGTTGATAAATATTTGCCGGCTTTTTTTTTTTTTTTGACAGCTGTGAGTGAGCAGAGAATAGCTCTGCACTGTATAAATCGTGGAAATGCTGGATTAAGATCGTGAGGGGGGAATGAATCGAGATCACATTTTTTTAACGATTAATGGTGCAGCTCTACCGGAAATATATTTGTAGGTGTTTAGGTTCATTTTCTACTTGCTTGCTGGGCCAGATTTGAAATTGCTCCCTCTAGTGGTCATCTGTATATCACACAATGTAATTAGCAAGTAGTGATGAGCCAAACTGCCCTGGGTTCTGTTCAGGTAGGGGTTCAATGAACTTCAAAATAGTTGGGATGCCAAACCCGAACCCCATTTTCTGGGCTAATATGCAACGGGTAGCCAAAAAAAAAACCATGGGGTTATGTACTGCCCTGGAGGACTCGTACCAATGGAAAAAAAAAAATACCGTGCAGTTGGGAGCAGTGATTTTTTTTTTTTTTTTTTTTTAGCAATGACATTTGCAATGGAAAAATAGTTTTCAAATTGCTGGCAAATGACTTTGACAACTGTTGGCTTCTCTGCTTAAAAAAAAAAAAGCAGCAAAAAGACCCCCCCCCAGGAGTCGTCTGTGTATTTTGGAGGACCTTTTGAAAAGTTTTGTGTGCTTTTTTTTTTTTTTTAAACACGAAGCTGCCAATGAATGTCCTTGGCAGGCACTTCAAATAGTTTCATTTATTTATTTAAATAAAAAAGAAAACGTTTCTCACCACGCGTCACACGCCCCCATGCGTGCCCGACCCGTGTGTTTTCCTCAGCGCCACGCGCTGATTGGATGCCCTACTAACCTAGCTGTCATCCCGCGGCGAGGGAGAAGTTAAGGAAGAAGATTTTTTGGCAGAATGCGGAACCAGACAGACAACAACGCAGTCCCGTGTGAGCGAGCGTGTAATTCAGTCTGCCACGCCCCCTGCTGTTCAAAGCGTCCGGAGCGTGTCACCACTACCGTTGTGAGGTCTCCAGTTCTTGCTGCCAATTCAGGTCAGAACCTAAAAAAAAAAAAAAAAAGTTTTATTGCCAACGGAATATTTTTTACGACACATAGAAAAAACTACAACTAAAATAGCCGAGAAAACGCAAATATTTGTTTTTCCGTAAATTTGTGTTCATGCCGGCGACCTTGATCCGAATTCCTGATTTTTTGAGAAGATAACATTTGCCCGAAGCTATTTGGCGTGAAGTCAAAAGCGAAAAAAACAGTTATTTTAAAGTTTTAAAATTGCTGGAAAATGACTGTTGGCTTCTTTGTTTTTAAGGCGTCGTCTATGTATTTTGGGGGACCTTTGGAAAGGTTTGTGTGCTGACTTTTTTTTATTTTTTATTTTAAACACGAAGCTGCCAATGAATGTCCTTTGCAGGCAATTTAAATGGTATCGTGTATTTATTTATATTAAAAAGAAACTTGAGTCCCCCCCCAAAAATGTATACCATACTCTTTGAATCTGATGTGGATTTCAAGGTGGTACCTCACACACACAAAAAAGAAGAAAAATGTGTGAGGTCCCTCTAGAAACCAATACCAGACCCTTGAGGTAATTTAAGGGGGGTTCCAAGCAAAAAAAAAAGTGTGGGGTCCCTCTAGAAATCCATACCAGACCCTCAAGGTATTGATTTTAAGGGGGATTCCAAGCAAAATAAGTGTGGGGTCCCTCTAGAGATCCATACCAGACCCTTGAGGTATTGATCTTAAGGGGGGTTCCATGCAAAAAAAAGTGTGGGGTCTCTCTAGAGATCCATACCAGACCCTTAAGGTATTGATTTTATATTGATTTTAAGGGGGGTTCTAAGCAAAATAAGTGTGGGGTCCCTCTAGAGATCCATACCAGACCCTTGAGGTATTGATCTTAAGGGGGATTCCAAGCAAAAAAAAGTGTGGGGTCCCTCTAGAGATCCATACCAGACCCTTAAGGTATTGATTTTATATTGATTTTAAGGGGGGTTCCAAGCAAAATAAGTGTGGGGTCTCTCTAGAGATCCATACCAGACCCTTGAGGTATTGATTTTAAGGGGGGGTTCATGCAAAAAAAAGTGTGGGGTCCCTCTGGAGATCCATACCAGACCCTTGAGGTATTGATTTTAAGGGGGGTCCCGAACAATAAAAAAGTGTGGGGTCCCTCTAGAGATCCATATCAATTCCTCGAGGTATTGATTTTAAGGGGGTTCCAAGCAAAAAACAGTGTGGGGTCCCTCTAGAGATCCATAACAGACCCTTGAGGTATTGATCTCAAGGAGGACTCCAAGCGAGAAAAAAAAACAAAAAACTGTGGGGTCCCCCTAGAAATGTATACCAGACTCTTAATCCGAGCATGCAGCCTGGTTTTAGCCCAGGAAAGGGGGGAACAAGTGTGTAACCCCCCCCCCCCGCTCCTGAACCAGTCCACATGCCCTCAACATGAGGGGTTGTCTTGCCCTAGCAAGTCATCTTGTCCACATGTCGATAAAGACAATGGCCTCCTCCCCAGGACCCTGGCCCGGTGGTTGTGGGGGTCTGCGGGCAGGGGGCTTATTATTGGAATCTGGAAGAAAAAGAGTTGTAGCCCAGAAATAAATCGATCATCAGTCATCATCAGTCACGATCGACCACCTACTGCAGATGACTCCCCAAAAGGGACACTAGCCAAAGGCAATTAGTATTGATCTAGTGTCGGCCATTATCGGCACCTTTTAGCTCAAGATAAATGCATCTCCCTCTCTCTCTCTCTCTCTCTATATATATATATATATATATATATATATATATATATATAATCTAGGTATATCTATATATTAGATATAGATAATAATATTGATTCAATTATATAATATCCTGTATATAATTTTGCTTATTAACAGAAAGTGATAGGAAATCTTCTAATGGGGACACCTGTTCCAGTGACCAATGGCAATTTGTCTTAAGCCCAGCCATAGAAGGCTTTTTAAAGCTGCACCCATGGACAGTTTTAGGTACCGTATGTTTGCCACTGATTCACAGGCGTGCACAACTTTAAATCTTGTCATGTTTGGTATCTATTTACTCGATGCAATGTCATGTTTCATGTTTTACCAAAAAAATTGGGTAATGTATAATGTTTGTGCGCACTAACGATAATTTTAGTGTATTTTTCATGAAAATTTGCGTCTAAGACCAATATCGTGCAACGTTTAAAAAATTCACATCAGCCGCCATTTTATTCTCCAGGGCCTCTGCTTTCAGAAAATATAAAATGTTTGGGCGTTCTAAGTCATTTTCTAGCAAAAAAAAAAATGCAGATTTTTTTTGGTGAAAAATATGAAAAATAAGAAAATTGCTCCTATCAGCAAGTGGTTAGGGACCATTAAGGTGCAATATATGAACATTTAGGTTTGCTGTAAACAGCCATCGGAAGCGGAGAACAGTTTATGGTGTTGTTGGATATGTGATTTTTTTTTTTTGTAGTGAGAATGTAATGTAATGAATTCCAGGGTTGTCTTGTTCTCCTGCGGATGGTGAATGGTACGGTATTTCCCTTTTTTTTTTCTACGCTCTCCATGGATCACGTATGAAAGAATGAGTCACCCCATCCCCCGCACATATCCGCGTCACACATATAGAGGGGAGATGTGTATCCAGGCACTGGTATCCCTTATGAAATCCCTTTAATTCCCCGAGCCGTCATATCAATATCCACCCATTCCTCTATGTATGACTACAATAACAGAACCTCATTATGGGGTTCCGGTATTTGAAGTGTGGGGGTACCATGGGATGTCACACCCACCAGCCCTTCTCATGGGAAATCTTTTTTTTTTTTTATGGAAAACGATATCAGATTTGAACCTACTTTAATTGTTTTAAAAGTTTTTACCAGTTTTGTATCTATTTTATTTTAGTATATCAAATAGGATATCAACCTTTTCCATATTAAAGCAAATAGCCTGAGCACTTGCAACCTGTGCAAGTGCAGTTGCTCCAGAGCTTAGTAAATGAGGTAAGGTTTCCCTTTGCAAGGAGCTGCCTCTCCGTCTCACGATCGCGGGCCGCCGGCGAACATCGAGTTTGCGGGACCCGCGGGCGCGCCCATTTGCCTGTACGAGCCATTCTGCCGACGTATATGTGTGTGCGCCAGTCGGCAAGTGGTTAACTACCTCCCTACCAGCCGCTATAGTAAAATGGCCAGTAGGGGGAGCAGTTATTTTGACAGGCCAATTTAAAAATGGGCTCTTTTTGGTGTGCGCGCCTATGTGCACACAATGCTGCCGCACCTACTGTCATTGCACAGCGGAGATCATAGGCAAAAGGCACAGAGCCTATCAGAGCATCTCTGTGCCTTGTGATCACTGTTGTTGCCAACCACAGCAAACGTTGTTTTCAAGGGGGTTTAAAGTGCTGCTGACTGTGACCGAGTGAGGAAAGGAATGTCGATAACCGGCAAGTGCGTTTACATCGTGATCAGCTGTGATTGAACACAGCTGATCATGTGGTAAAGGGCCGTTGTGATTGGCTCTTTACCCCGATCTGTGATCAGCTATGACACAGCGATCACAGATTGCGCCGCAGTGAGCGTGCAGGGGGCGCGATCATGGGAGGACCGTCATATGACGCCCTCCCAGAATTGGCCGATCGCACTGTAGCTGTCATTTTGCTATAGTGTGGTCGGGAAGTGGTTAAAAAAAACCTAGTGGTTAATAAATACCACCAAAAGCAAGCTCTATCTGTCTCTGATATAACATTTTTTTGGGGTATAGTGCTGCAAGACCAAATACTTGTCAGTCAAACTATCACAGCACTGAAAAAATGACCTGGACAGATAGGGGGTGTAACATGCTGGCATTGAGGGGGTTAAGCCATTTATCCCGCCGCCTCTGCATCGTCT
The DNA here is from genome assembly GCA_037952925.1 of Lithobates clamitans. Taxonomy (NCBI): domain Eukaryota; kingdom Metazoa; phylum Chordata; class Amphibia; order Anura; family Ranidae; genus Lithobates; species Lithobates clamitans. Next base: position 105,099 of record JBBGZY010003402.1, on the reverse strand, counting down.
AATTTTTGGCTCCAATCTCTCTAAATCTTTTGTTGTGAATGGGTGATATTAGGGTGGATGTTTTGTTACCTCGGTCACGAATCCGGCATCTGTTCCCCAGAAATCTCGGGATTCGGTATCTTCTAGAAAAGAGGAGTCTTCCTAATATAGATCCCTTGATCTATAAATACTGTTAATTACAGTTAAGGAAATGATGTTTCCGCTCTTCATAGTGACAAGTAATGAAAACAAAGTAACGCGACTCTTCCAATACATATCCTGGAAGCTCTTGATGAATTCTAGTTTTTAGCTGGTAGGAAACCCATAAATATTCATTGACTTCCGGCTCACGCCTAAATTCTCACTGCTGGTTGCAGGAATTGGTAAAATATATTCATTCTGCGATAAATGTCAACCATAGAAGAAGGATGAACAGTCCGCAGTTTTTGGGTAAAAATCTGCAGCTTGTATTCAGAATTCAAGCGTAGTACGGACCAACCATTGATCTGACCAACACGCTGACTCCAGGTAGCCTTATCTCTCCTATGCCCATTATATTGACCTGCTATGTAGCCCTTCAGAGCATAAGACACAAAAGAAACGCCAGATGATTAAAGTGTCCCAGTCGTTTGGTTGACTCATACCCTGTTTCCCCCGAAAATAAGACCTAGCGTGATTGTCAGTGATGACTGCAATATAAGCCCTACCCCCCCCCAAATAAGCCCTACCCTGTTTCCCTAAAAATAAGCCCTACCCCGAAAATAAGACCTACAAGGACTTTAACTAGGGCTTATTTGGGGGGTAGGGCTTATATTGCAGCCATCACCGACAATCACGCTAGGAAACAGGGTAATATAATCACATAGAAAAGACAACGTGTTTTTCGTTAGGGCTTGGAATCACCATGAAGGCTTCAAGCGGTGGACCTCATGGAACAAGCCCCAGTTGGGTTGAAATGCATCGCTCTCTGAATGATCTGTAACTTATGTTGTGCTGCTTTTAATGGAATCAATAAATTTGACATGTATGCACTGCACTCAACTACTCTTGCAGAATGAAGCCCTAGATGGCTCTGTGCTTGTGAAACAAGACCCAGTTGGGTCGAAAAACGCATCGCCATTTGACTGATAGGTAACTTCTGTTGTGTTACTTTTTTAATGGAGTCAACAAATGTGAAATCATAAAGCCCAGCATTAGCTCTGCACCTAACTATTCCTGCAGACCGAAGACCTAGAGGGCCCTGTGCTTGTAGAACAAGACCCAGTTGGGTCGAAACTCATTGCTCTCTGACAGGTCTGCAAATTTTGTTGTATTGCTTTTAATATAATCAATACATTTAAAATAGGAAAGCCCAGTATTAGCTCTGCACTTAACTATTCCTGCAGAGTGAAGACTTAGAGAGCCCTGTCCTTGTGGAACAAGAGGCAGTTGGGTCAAAACGCATGGTCGTCTGACTGATCTGTAACTTCTGTTGTGTTGCTTTTAATGGAAGCAATACATTTGAAATAATAAAGCCCAACATTAGCTCTGCACTTAACTAATCCTTCGGAATGAAGACCTAGAGGGCCCTGTCCTTGTGGATCAAGACCGAGTTGGGTCAAAACTCATCACCATCTGACTTATCTGTAACTTCTGTTGTGTTGCTTTTAATGGAAGCAATACATTTGAAATAGGAAAGCCCAACATTAGCTCTGCACTTAACTACTCCTTCGGGAATGAAGACCTAGAGGACCACGTCCTTGTGGATGAAGACCAAGTTAGGTCAAAACACATCACCATCTGACTGATCTGTAACTTCTGTTGAGTTGCTTAACTAAGAAAGCCCAGCATTAGTTCTGTGATTAACTTCCTGAAGAATGAAAACCTAGAAGGGCTCTGTCTTCGTGGAACAAGACCTAGTTGGGTCAAAACACTTCGCTGTCTGACTGATTTGTATTGTATGGAATCAACAAATTTGAAATAGGAAAGCCCAGTATTAGCTCTACATTTAACTAGAGTGAAGACCTAGAGAGCCCTTTCCTTGTGGAACAAGAGATAATTTGGTCAAAACGCATTGTTGTCTGATTTGTATCGTCTGTTGTGTTGCTTTTAATATAATCAATTACATGTGGAATAGGAAAGCCCAGCATTAGCTCTGTACATAACTTTTCCAGAGTGAAGACCTAGAGGGCCCTAAATGTGAAGTATCTGAAACAACTCTATTCATTGCGAAGTACATAGAAGGTTGGTTGATTTCACACTATCTGGGTGATGGCACACAGGACCTGACAGGGGTTTAGGAGAAGAGCCACCCATTGCAATTCAATAATTTCAACACTTGAAGCTGCAAAGCTTCAAGGGGATGGGGCACCAAAATAAGCATATACAGTATGAGGTCTCTGAACTCATAGTCCTTCTCAGTGTTCAGAGCATTACAGCTTGGTCAAGGACCTGCACCAACCTGTAATTAGTTAGACGGATGACTTGCACATAACTGGAGAGATCATCACTTCTCCGTTATTAGGATGTCTCTTATTGAAAACGTTGACAGAACTGTTCAAAGGGAGCAGGAATGGAGGCTGTAGAATTCAGCTTGAGCTATTGAATTCTCTAAACGTCATGTTTACCCCAACAGTAACTGGAAACGTGAAAAAGAGCAACCCATTGACTAGTAAAAAAAAAAAAATGCAATGTTATCATATACCATATTTAATAATTACTGAAAACATATTTTTATTAAATATAGAAAATATGTAGAAATTCACTAAACATTCCTTTTAATATACCGTATATACTCGAGTATAAGTTGTTCCGAGTATAAGTCGAGGCCCTAATTTACCACAAAAAAAATGGGAAAAACATATTGACCCGAGTATAAGACGAGGGTGAGAAATGCACAGCTACTGTAAGTGGAAAAGAGGGTCAACAATGCCCATTTGCAGCCTCACTTTGCCCATTTGCAGCCTCGCTGTGCCCATTTGCAGCCATAGGTCCCCCGAACTTCAAACTCGGTAGTTAAGGGTTTTCTAGATGCCCCCTAGCTGCAGCCAAAATTTGGGGTCTCTGAACCCAAAGGGTCTCAAAATGACATTGCTGCAGATGGACAGAGTTGACCGAATTTGGGGCCCCATATCTTGGGGCCACTTAGTGCTAAGAACCCCAAATTTGGTGTGCAAACCCAAATTTGCACACCAAACTTGGGGTTCCTAGCACTAAGTGGCCCTGAGATACGGGGCCCCAAAGTCGGTTCAGAAAGCACTTTTCTGCAGCAGAGAATGACATTTTCCGAACCGATTTTGGGGCCCCGTATCTCGGGGCCACTTAGTGCTAGGAACTCCATCTTTGGATATGTTGTGGTACCAGTTCCACTGGGTTTGCACACCAAATTTGGGGTTTCTAGCACCAAGTGGCCCTGAGATACGTGGCCCCAAAGTCTGTTCGGAAAATGAAATTTTTGGCTGCAGAAAAGTGCTTGACTCAAGTATAAGTCGAGGGGGGCACTTTCAGCACAAAAAAATGTGCTGAAAAACTCGACTTATACTCGAGTATATACGGTACCAGCAATTTTTAGATGATCCCTTTAATGAATAACCACAATTTTTTTTATATACAAGTTTCCATTTCTTGACTATTTTTTACATTGACGTCAATGTTTCCTAATCCTCTGCTGGGATAATTGCTGTGTCGTGGAAGAAATTGCAGATTTGCTCACGGTTTATGGTCTCGAGGCGGCTTACTTTTATTAAAGTAGTTGGCAGTATCTAAATGCACAGGGCCTTTTTAAGGCTCCTTTCACACTGGGGCGGGGGCGTTGTCGGCGGTAAAGCGCCGCTATTGTAAGCGGCGCTTTACCGTCGGTATGCGGCCGCTAGCGGGGCGGTTTTACCCCCGTGCTAGCGGCCGAGAAAGGGTTAAAACCACCACAAAGCGCCTCTGCAGAGGCGCTTTGCCGGCGGTATAGCCGCGCCCTCCCATTGATTTCAATGGGCAGGAGCGGTAAAGGAGCGGTATGCACTGCGCTCCTTCACCGCTCCGAAGATGCTGCTGGCAGGACTTATTTTACCGTCCTGCCAGCGCATCGCTCCAGTGTGAAAGCCCTCGGGGCTTTCACACTGGATACACAGCAGCGGCACTTTCGGGTCGGTTTGCAGGCGCTATTATTAGCGCAATAGCGCCTGCAAACCGCCCCAGTGTGAAAGGACCCTTACGCAACACAATCTATTTAAACGCTCAGAGCTCAGCGAGATCCAGGACCGGCGACTTTTTGAGAATTTGCCTTCTTCGCAGTGAGTTTCATTCAGTTTCATTCCTGGCTTACATCTGTAACGGCACCAGATAGACCGAACGAGAATATAAATAGATCAGACGTTTGTTCAGAAGTCAAAGAGACAAGCGGCTGCATTGGCCGTCGGCCACGGGTCTCTTTATCTCTGCATGAGCTTGTTCAGGAAAATCATTTGTGGTGGGATGTTGTGGATGAGGTGTAAGCAAAAGATTAAACACTCAACAGATTTCTAAAGGTTGGCATTGTAGTAGATATGAGTGTTTTTCTCATTAGTGCCTGCTTTTGTCACCTGTTGCCAAGCTCTTTGCACCTTAGTACAATGGGCACATATCCTGTTTGTTTTAGAGCAGGGGTCTCCAAACTTTCTAAACAAAAGGGCCAGTTTATTTCCAGTCCAACACATTTTGGACAAATTCATGCTCCCAACTTTGTGGGAACAGTTTGGGGATGGCCCCCTCCTGTTCCAACGTGATTGTGCACCAGTGCACAAAACAAGGTCCATAAAGACACGGATGAGCGAGTTTGGGGTGAAGGAACTTGACTGGCCTCCACAGAGTCCTGACCTCAACCCGATAAAACACCTTTGGGATGAATTGGAGTGGAGACTGCGAGCCAGGCCTTCTTGTTCACATCAGTGCCGGACTTCACAAATTCACTTCTGGAAGAATGATCAAACATTCACATAGACACACTAAACCTTGTGGACAGCCTTCCCAGTTGAAGCTGTTATAACTGCAACGGTTGCGCCAACTCAATATCGAACCCTACAGACCAAGATTGGTAGTAGTCTTCTCCATTGATCACTAATGTAAAGGACATACTATTCACAACTGCCCAGAGAAGGTTTCCTTAGTCTCGTTGGACACAAATGTAAACGAGACCTTTCATCACTGGCCATCAATTGGGGGACATTTTTCTACTGCCCACCAATGTGGGGTCTTCTCCACTGATCACTAGTGTAAAGGACATACTACCTTCAACTGCCCACCATAGCTATGTCTTGTCTCACTGAGCAGAAATGTAAGAGAGACCCTTCTTCACTGGCCATCAGTGGTGGTGGTGGGGGGTGGGGGGACCATTATTTTACTGCTAACCATTGTAAGGAGGAGTCTTCACTGATCATTAATGTAAAGAACATGCTTCCTCCAATGGTATCCCTTGTCTCACTGACCACAAATGTAAGGGAGATCCTTCTTCCCTGACCATCAATGGGGGGGACATTTTTCTACTGCCCACCAATGTGTCTTCTTCACTGATCATTAATGTAAAGAACATGCTTCCTCCAATGGTATCCCTTGTCTCACTGACCACAAATGTAAGGGAGATCCTTCTTCCCTGACCATCAATGGGGGGGACATTTTTCTACTGCCCACCAATGTGTCTTCTTCACTGATCACTAATTTAAAGGACATACTTCCTCTAACTGTAAGGGAGACCCTTCTTTACTAAAGATCAATGTTGGGGAGATATTGGTGGTCGTACTGTTCCATGCGGTTTGTGGCTCCTAGTTGCATTTTTTTAAATGAGCCTTTGCATGCATTGAAGGTCATCCTGTTCTAAGCAATGTTAGATTAGCCTCTTAGACACATTGGAAGATGAGTCTTCTCATGCATTTGGAGGGCAACGCCCATAATGTATTGAAGGTCAGCTTCTGAAATTAGTTGGAAGGCAACTCTCTTTGATGTTTTTGAGTTCCGCCTCCTTTTTTTCGAGGGATGAAGCTTCCAATGTATTGGAAGGTCAGTCTCATTGATGCATTTGGAGGTTTGCCACCTTTATGCATTGGAGGTCAGACCCTTCAATGCATTGGGAAGTCACTGTCCTCGATGTATTGAAGGTCAGCTTCTGAAATTAATTGAGAGGCCAGCCTCCTTGATGCGTTGGAGTTCAGCCTTCCTATATTGAGGGGTAAAGCTTCCCCTGCATTGGAAGGTCAGTCTCCTCGATGCATTTATAGGGTTGCTTCCCTTATGGAGGTCAGCCCCTTCAGTGCATTGTGAGGTCACCATCCTTGATATATTGGAGGTCAGCTCCTGAAATTAATTGAGAGGCCAGCCTCCTTGATGCATTGGAGTTCAGCCTTCCTATATTGAGGGGTAAAGCTTCCCCTGCATTGAAAGGTCAGTCTCCTCGAGGCATCTGTAGGGTTTGCCTCCTTTATGTATTGGAGGTCAGCCCCTTCAGTGCATTGTGAGGTCACCATCCTTGATATATTGGAGGTCAGCTCCTGAAATTAATTGAGAGGCCAGCCTCCTTGATACGTTGGAGTTCAGCCTTCCTATAATGAGGGGTAAAGCTTCCCCTACATTGGAAGGTCAGTCTCCTCGATGCATTTATAGGGTTGCTTCCCTTATGGAGGTCAGCCCCTTCAGTACATTGTGAAGTCACCATCCTTGATGTTTTCCAAGGTCAGCTTCTGACATTAATTGGGAGGCCAGCCTCCTTGATGTATTGAAGGTCAGCCTCCCTATATTGAGCGATGAAGCTTCTCACGCATTGAAAGGTCAGTCTCCCTACAGAATTGGAGGTCAGCTTCCTCAGAACAGGGGGAGGTCAATGTCCCCCGACACTTCGGAAGGCCAGTTGCTTTGTTACAAAGGAATATAGGCCTTAGCTGGCTTTTTCCTCCTATGTAGTGACATTTCTGTGTTGCAGGAGGAATGCAAACCTGTCTGAAGCTCCTGGAGGCCAGCCTCTTCGGTGTAGTGAGGAGGCCACTCCTGGTTGCATTAGTGAATATGATCTGTTTTGCTCGTAGGCCTGTCAGGTGGCTGTACTGAGGAGTTTTGTAACCCTCCAGGCCGAATGCCTCCTACATGTGCTAATGATGTAAACTCATATTATGACAAACGATAAAAAAAAAAAAAATCTTCATAGAACAGACCAGTGGTTGGTGGGCGATGCTGAAGAATCTCAGTATCTTGCTGTCACACCGCACTGCACACTTTTACATAATTGCCTTTTATATAAGACGCTATCATGACACCGTGGGCCGCACTGCCCTCTCGTTTATGTAAGACCTGGTAACCTGATCAGATCAGCATACGGCTGTGTGTGGGCTCTATTATCCTGGAGTCTGCCATGTCACCCAGGGGGGATCCCAGAGATTTTCTCCTCCCCCGCAGTCGCTCTCCCCGCTTCAGCTCAGCAGCTTCTCCCTTTCTCTCTCCTGCAGCTTCTCTCACCACCTTCCATGATTGCTTTCCCTGGAACACTATGTACTTGGCACCGGCCCTGTCTGTCTCATGCTCTGGGTGTGTCTCTGCTGAGGTTTTTTTTTTTTGCATTCGGGCAGAGAAGGGTTAAAGGAAAAAAAAGCAAATGATCTGCCTGCTGGCGAAAATTGTTGTTAAAGGGGAACTCCAGAATAAATCTATTCTCTCCTGATTAGCAGCAGAATGCAAAAGCAACAGATCCCTTCTATGAGCAAATAGGGGCAGGCTGGGGAACTGCTAAACTGTGTACAAAGTAACTGCATTGTGTTTTGTCAGATAGTGGAGGAGGAAGCAGTGCTGGATCAGTAATATGTATATATGTCAGATAGTGGAGGAGGAAGCAGTGCTGGATCAGTAATCTGTATATATGTCAGATAGTGGAGGAGGAAGCAGTGCTGGATCAGTAATCTGTATATATGTCAGATAGTGGAGGAGGAAGCAGTGCTGGATCAGTAATCTGTATATATGTCAGATAGTGGAGGAGGAAGCAGTGCTGGATCAGTAATATGTATATATGTCAGATAGTGGAGGAGGAAGCAGTGCTCGATCAGTAATCTGTATATATGTCAGATAGTGGAGGAGGAAGCAGTGCTCGATCAGTAATCTGTATATATGTCTGATAGTGGAGGAGGAAGCAGTGCTGGATCAGTAATCTGTATATATGTCAGATAGTGGAGGAGGAAGCAATGCTGGATCAGTAATCTGTATATATGTCAGATAGTGGAGGAGGAAGCAGTGCTGGATCAGTAATCTGTATATATGTCAGATAGTGGGGGAGGAAGCAGTGCTGGATCAATAATCTGTATAGAAGCTCATGTATCAAATCTTGGGAAAGAGCCAGGAGCGTTCAGCGTTTTGCATTTTTGCTGCGATTTTAGCGCGTTTTGACGCTCGACAATCGCGGCAAAATTGCAGTGCTTTTGGGGTGCCTTTAAGAAATATTGGCATCGTAGACGCGTCCCATGTTTTGCCACCATTCTGGAATTGCGGACAGAATTGCGCAATTCCGCCCCACGATTCCAGTATGCGCCCAGGGCTCTATTCACACCTGATCGCGCCCCCCCCCGGCGATTTCAGATCGCTGCAAAACGTGGGCCGCGTTTCCGATGCCATTCACTTCTAACGATACCTTATTCTCGCTGCGATTGTCACGTCGCAAGGCACCCCGCTTGTCGCTCAAAAAAGGAACATGAGCTTCTTTTGGGGCGACAGCGTTGTAATTTGCTGCGATTGCAGCGTGATTTACCGTGTGACGATCGGGGGGGACATTAGAAGTTGACGGCATTGCAAAACGCGTCCTGCGTTTTGCTGCGATTCTGCCTGCGATCAGGTGTGAATGGAGTCTTAAGCCTTGTACACACGATCGGATGTTCCGCAGACAAAACCTCGGACTTTTGTCTGAAGGGCGTTGGCCAGGAACTTGTCTTGCATACTAACGGCAAGGAATTGTTGGCCAACAAACACGAACGTAGTGACGATAAAGAGGAAGTTCAATTGTCAGGCGCCACCCTTTGGGCTCCTTCTGCTAATTTCGTGTTAGTAGAAGTTTGGCGGGTGTTGATTCGCGCTTTTCTTTTTGCGCTTTTCAGTTCGTTTCTGAACGGTCGTTCGTCAACCAGTCATGTTGCAGAATCGGAGGAGATAACGTGTTATTTATTATTGGCCTTGGAGTTATTGCTTTGACCCAAGTCCAGTCCAGGAACAGGAGGAGGAGGAGTTCTTGGAACAAAAATTGGTTGCTTTATTAATTGTGACCAATTATGTCATATGCCTTTGCTGCGGGAGCTCCAGGAGAATAATCCGGATGATTTTCGGAATTATCTCCGGATGACGGACCCCTGCTTTCACCAACTCTTGCCATTGCTGACCCCCTATATTAAGAAGCAGGACACATGCATGAGGCTTTTATTTTATTTTTTGGTTGAATAATAATAATTTGATTTTGTTATATTTATATTTTTGGGTGCATAGAATGGTCAAGTTCTATTGGCAGATAGCATGTCTAATTTTATTTGTTTTCTTTTTTTAATACATATATATATTTTTTTTATTGTGCATTAAAAAAAGAAAACAAATTTGTTTTCTTTTTATTTAATGCACAATAAAAAAAATTGTGTAGAATAATACTTGGCTCTGTGTTTTACTTCAAATGACAGTTTGGGAGTAGCAGTTACATTTAAAAAAAATACAATGTAAAATTAACAAGGGACACCAACATAGTGCAGACAAGGACTCTCCTGCTTTCTCCTGGTCTGTCGTCGGTCCCTGTACATGACAGGTGCACCATACCAGACGCACACGCTCTGCGGTGATGTAATGGGAAAGCGATCGGCACACCAGCCCCCCCCCCCCCACACCCGGCATCCTCGCCTGCAGCCATGCCCAATCCACTCTCCTGTATTTGCATGTTATGCAGGAGCTGCTCCCTGATTGGCCCGCTTCCAGGTTTCCAATCACAGAGCGGGGAGAGAGACAGCACTGTTTTCCACGTGTGAGGGCGATTACCGCACTGGGGGGGGCGGGGTCAGTGACATCACAGGGGGGGCCGAGCACCTATAGGGAGGCAGAGAGGAGAGAGCTGGATGTTAGAGGGAGAGCGAGGAGACGAGGACGCAGAACACACAGGAAGAGGAGGAGGAGGAGGTGAGCTTCCATCAGTGGTGCAGCACCGGGGCTCCTAGGATCTCTCCCTGCAGGGGGGGAATCAGGGAGACGTTGTCACCGTTAATCGTTATTTTGCACTCTCGCCATCTGCATCTTCATGTAGTTCTACCACTAAAGCTGACCATACACTATGCAATCTGATTGTACAATCTTCTATAGGTTTATGTAATATAAGGACAAACTTATAAAAGTCCATTCAAATAGTATCATATCCGGTAGGTCCTAATAGAGATTGTACAATCAGATTGTATAGTGTATGATCAGCGTTAATCCTCTACTACTGGCTATACGATCTAATTGTACAATCACACGTGTGTGTGTGTGTGGGGAGCTTATCGTGGATTGTCCAGTCTCCTTTTAGATCTACAAACAGCATGTAGTACAAGAGCTTGCCGGATTTTATATACAACTTGATTGGATAGGTAGATCGTTTTGGTAGATCTATGGTTGATTGTAATGTGTATGGTGACCCTTAGATCCACCATCGATTTATTTAGTATAAGGGGCCTGTCTGATTGGATGAAAATCGATTGGCTGGAGTTGGTGGGTCCTCCTAGTTTTGGTAGATCTATGGTTGATTGTATGGAGATTTGTAACGTGTATGGTGACCCTTCCAACGACCATCGATTATATAATATAAGGTCCTGTCTGACTTGATGCAATGGAACGAATTGTTTAGATGTTAAAACTGTTTTTGGGTAAATCTGATTTGTGTAAAGATTGTACAGTGATTGTCATGTGTATGGTGACCCTTTAGATCTACCATCATTTGTATAATATAATGGCCTGTGTGTGATTTGATACAATGGAACGAGTTGTCTAGGTGTATCTCCATGTTAAAACAGGTAAGTCTGAAAGAGATAAGATTGTACAATCAGATTGTATCGTGTATGATCAGCCTCCACTACTGGCTACGATTGTCTGATTTGTACAATCTCCTTTAGATCTACCAACGGGTATGTAGTATAATGTCCTCCCTTGTTGGATATAAATCGATTGGGTGGGGTAGGGTCGGTCCTCACATTGCATAGTTTTGGTAGATCTAAGATTGCTTGTACAGAGATTGTATGGCCAGATTGTAATGTGTATATCGTGACCCTTAGATCTACCGCCAACGTTCTATAATATAGGTGCCTGTCTGATTCAACACAATGGAAAAAACGAGTTGTTAGAGTGTGTGTGTCCCCCCCCCCGTTTTTTAAAACAAATTTTGGAAAGGATCTTGTATAAAGATTGTACAATCAGATTGTATCGTGTATGGCCAGTTTAGGATGTAATAGGGAAAACCCTGAGAAAATTACTTCAGGTAGTATCCAATCAGGCGGGCCCTTGCTCTACATATTTGTATAATCAGATTGTATAGTAAATGGTAAGCTTTAGACCTAATGAGCACTTGACTCCGGCAGTGCTGGGAGGGGGGAGGGGTTTGAATTATGGGTTGGGGGCCCCCTTTTTTTTTTTTTTTTTTTTAAATACCGGAGTTTGGTTTTAAATTTAAAAAATTGTTTTTCGTTTTTTTTCCATCCTCTGTTGCATGTCAATGCTGCTGATCTCCTGCTGCCTCTTTGCAGCTACGTCATACCTCCATTTACTTCAGCAATGGCGGCACGGCGGGTCCTCTGAGGGTGACCACGGTGGGACATGCCTGTGCGATGTGCGTCAGGAACAGCTGCTTGTGGTCTCCACCAGAGGTGACAACTCGGGAAGATGAGGGCAGAGTGTTGTCACCCTTAACAGGAAGTGATCCTCATTGCCGGGGTCACCGGGGGGATATATTCTAATGAAAGCCGCAGATTTGTAAATATATCGAAAACGACGTTTGAAGTGACGGGAGCGCGTTAAACCTTCTATGAGATTGTAGTGTTTGGGGTCACATCTGTTATGCGGTTTCGGTCGTTCTTCATAAAAGGATGATAGATTGTCTTTACAGAGAGTCCTTTCCTATGAAATCTCATCTTGATGATTACGGAGGGCCCAGGCAGATCTAAAAGACACAAATTAATACAGTTCTGCAATCATCACTACATCATTCAATGTATTTGTTTGACTACCGGCAGTGTAAATACTTGGATGGGACCTGGCATCCGCCTCTTGCAGTCCCTGTACAGCAGGGCTGGAGTGTGAGAGGAGGAAGCAGCACAAGAAGCCAATCAGTGCATGTGCTGAAATGAAGCATGCTGATAGGAGGAGAGAACAGAGTGACAGAAACACCAGCTCATCATTGTGCTGCTTCTCCTTTCACTGTCCAGTTACAGGCTGGGGACTAGTCCGGGATGACCTCGCCTCAGATGAAGTGTAATGAATAATGCTGGCCATCAGACTGAGGGCATCTAGTGGGAGAAAAAAGCACTGCAGGGGGAAATCTCTTAATTAAAGGTGTGCAATACATGGGGGGAGAGAGCTGTGCAATACATGGGGGGAGGGGGGAGAGAGCTGTGCAATACATGGGGAGAGGGGGGAGAGAGCTGTGCAGTACATGGGGGGGGGGGAGCTGTGCAATACATGGGGGGGAGAGCTGTGCAATACATGGGGAGATGGGGGAGAGAGCTGCGCAATACATAGAGAGAGGGGGAGAGAGCTGCGCAATACATGGAGAGAGGGGGGAGAGCTGCGCAATACATGGGGAGAGGGGGAGAGAGCTGTGCAATACATGGAGAGAGGGGGGAGAGCTGTGCAATACATGGGGAGAGGGGGAGAGAGCTGTGCAATACATAGAGAAAGGGGAGAGAGAGCTGTGCAATACATGGAGAGAGGGGGGAGAGAGCTGTGCAATACATGGAGAGAGGGGGAGAGCTGTGCAATACATGGGGAGAGGGGGAGAGAGCTGTGCAATACATAGAGAAAGGGGAGAGAGAGCTGTGCAATACATGGAGAGAGGGGGGAGAGAGCTGTGCAATACATGGAGAGAGGGGGGAGAGAGCTGTGCAATACATGGAGAGAGGGGGGAGAGAGCTGTGCAATACATGGGGGGGGGGGGAGCTGTGCAATACATGGGGAGAGGGGGGAGGAGAGCTGTGCAATTCATGGGAGAGAAGGGGGAGAGAACTGTGCGATACATGGGGAGAGAGGGGGGAGAGAGCTGTGCAATACATGGAGAGAGGGGAGGAGAGAGCTGTGCAACACATGGAGAGAGGGAGGAGAGAGCTGTGCGATGAGAGGGGGGAGAGAGCTGTGCAATACATGGAGAGAGGGGGGAGAGAGCTGTGCAATACATGGGGAGAGAGGGGGGAGAGAGCTGTGCGATACATGGGGAGAGAGGGGGGAGAGAGCTGTGCGAAACATGGGGAGAGAGGGGGGAGAGAGCTGTACAATACATGGAGAGAGGGGGAGAGAGCAGACTGTGCAATACATGGGGAGAGAGGGGGGAGAGAGCTGTGCAATACATAGAGAGAGGGGGAGAGAGCTGCGCAATACATGGGGAGAGGGGGAGAGAGCTGTGCAATACATAGAGAAAGGGGAGAGAGAGTTGTGCAATACATAGAGAAAGGGGAGAGAGAGTTGTGCAATACATGGAGAGAGGGGGGAGAGAGCTGTGCAATACATGGGGGGGGGGGGGGGAGCTGTGCAATACATGGGGAGAGGGGGGAGAGAGCTGTGCAATACATGGGGAGAGAAGGGGGAGAGAGCTGTGCGATACATGGGGAGAGAGGGGGGAGAGAGCTGTGCAATACATGGAGAGAGGGGGGAGAGAGCTGTGCAATACATGGAGAGAGGGGGAGAGAGCAGTGCAATACATGGGGAGAGAGGGGGGAGAGAGCTGTGCAATACATGGAGAGAGGGGGGAGAGAGCTGTGCGATACATGGGGAGAGAGGGGGAGAGAGCTGTGCAATACATGGAGAGAGGGGGGAGAGAGCTGTGCAATACATGGGGGGGGGGTGCAATACATGGGGAGAGGGGGGAGAGAGCTGTGCAATACATGGGGAGAGAGGGGGAGAGAGCTGTGCAATACATGGAGAGAGGGGGGAGAGAGCTGTGCAATACATGGAGAGAGGGGGGAGAGAGCTGTGCGATACATGGGGAGAGAGGGGGAGAGAGCTGTGCAATACATGGAGAGAGGGGGGAGAGAGCTGTGCAATACATGGGGGGGGGGTGCAATACATGGGGAGAGGGGGGAGAGAGCTGTGCAATACATGGGGAGAGAAGGGGGAGAGAGCTGTGCGATACATGGGGAGAGAGGGGGGAGAGAGCTGTGCGATACATGGGGAGAGAGGGGGGAGAGAGCTGTGCAATACATGGAGAGAGGGAGGGAGAGAGCTGTGCAATACATGGGGGGGGGGGTGCAATACATGGGGAGAGGGGGTGAGAGAGCTGTGCAATACATGGGGAGAGAAGGGGGAGAGAGCTGTGCATACATGGGGAGAGAGGGGGGAGAGAGCTGTGCGATACATGGGGAGAGGAGGGGGAGAGAGCTGTGCAATACATGGAGAGAGGGGGAGAGAGCAGTGCAATACATGGAGAGAGGGGGGAGAGAGCTGTGCAATACATGGGGGGGGGGAGCTGTGCAATACATGGGGAGAGGGGGAGAGAGCTGTGCAATACATGGGGAGAGAAGGGGGAGAGAGCTGTGCGATACATGGGGAGAGAAGGGGGAGAGAGCTGTGCGATACATGGGGAGAGAGGGGGGAGAGAGCTGTGCGATACATGGAGAGAGGGGGGAGAGAGCTGTGCGATACATGGAGAGAAGGGGGGAGCAGAGCTGGCAATACATGGGGAGAGGGGGGAGAGAGCTGTGCAATACATGGGGAGAGAAGGGGGAGAGAGCCTGTGCGATACATGGGGAGAGAGGGGGGAGAGAGCTGTGCGATACATGGGGAGAGAGGGGGAGAGAGCTGTGCAATACATGGAGAGAGGGGGGAGAGAGCGAAGTGCAATACATGGAGAGAGGGGGGAGAGAGCTGTGCAATACATGGGGGGGGGGAGCTGTGCAATACATGGGGAGAGGGGGGAGAGAGCTGTGCAATACAAGGGGAGAGAAGGGGGAGAGAGCTGTGCGATACATGGGGAGAGAAGGGGGAGAGACTGTGCGATACATGGGGAGAGAGGGGGGAGAGAGCTGTGCGATACATGGAGAGAGGGGGAGAAGAGCTGTGCGATACATGGAGAGAGGGGGGAGAGAGCTGTGCAATACATGGAGAGAGGGGGGAGAGAGCTGTGCAATACATGGGGGGAGATGGGAGAGACCTGCCATCACATGGAGAGAGTGGGAACGAGTTCAGAGTCTTTGCTGTGATCTTTGAGAATGAATAACTCCACAGTAAAAGCAGATACAGAGTTCAGTGATGGCTTGTTTTAAAGCTCTCTTAATGCCCCGTACACACGATCGAACATTCTGACAAGAAAAAAAAAAAAAAAAGGAAGTTCAATAACCAGTGTGGCTCTTCTGCTTGATTCCAAGCATGCGTGGAACTTTGTTTTTCCGTCTGAAAATCTGACCGTGTGTACGCGGCATTAGGCTACGCTATTCCTTTGCCTTTCTGTTTCTATGCGGGTTTGAAACACATTTTTTGATGCGTGTTTTTCACGCTTCCAATAGACAAGCTATTTTCAAAAACACGCTGCTTACTATGTAAGTAGTTGAATGTCCATAGTCTTAGGAGAAATTAGTAGGCTGCCATTGCGGCCCCCACTATAAAAAATGCTTCTTTCCTGGCTGTCCCTGGCCGCAGTTCATTGACCGGGAGCAGCCATGTGGGGCACGTGAAATCCAACTTCTGATCTGTTATAAGTCGTGACTCCAGAAGTATAAAGAAAGAAGTGCTAGATGATCATAGACAGCCTGAGTTTCATTAAGGAGACTTTTTGTAATTTCCACTGACCATTAAATGAGTTTGGTGTCTGCTGGATGCCGTCAGTTCATTGGTGGGTAGCACTGCTGTTCACCAATCAGAAAGCAGGATATTCCTTGGGTGGCTGTCTGCACTCTGGCACGGAGCAGATCCTGAGATGTTTATAAAATGATTCCCACAGGTAAAACCTCCGCTGAACGCTGCCCGGAAAAGCCCATTAACGAACGCCTTAACGAGCCTTCCTACAGGTGATTTTCCCACCCAGCTGCCAACTAGACGCTCCAAGGCACAGAGACGATGATTGCTTTGTGCCTGCTAAGGTTATTGCAGTCATTAAATGGCCTGTTATCCTGCTGGCGCACACCGCGTAGCTGGCACTCCGTCCATGATTAAAAGAGGAAATCTGTGGCTAATTGTGATGGCTCATACAAGGCCTGTAGTTTACCATTAACGAGACACGGAGCTTTTCACTTCATTTTTCACGCTACCTGTCTTTCGGTTCGGTAACTCGTGACATGAGAGGGACACCCCTACTTTGAACCCCATTTTTCATGATATCTTCATTCTGGTATTGTAATACTTCATGTGAAAAATGGGCTCTCGCTTTCTTAACTGATTTTTCATGGTACCTTCCTTTCAGTACAATAAAATCTTGACATGATTTTCATGGACTAAGGTCCATATCCATAGGGAGAAGGATAGTTCAGGTGATTGTAGGATTGTATCTGAAGGTGGAGAGGCAGCGGAGGGTCCTGGCGATGGTGAGTAGTAGGCCAGACAGCTGTTGGGCATGCCGGAGGCTGTGCAGAAACACAGGGGCTCATGGGGAATCATGTAGGGGGACAGGTGCACTTTGGAAACACAGGGGTGGACTGGGGACACAGGGATGCACTGGTCATTGAAGACACAGAAGTGCACAGGGGTTTACCAGGATTGCTGGAGACACAGGAGTCACTGAAGACACAGGAGTGCACTGGGATCACTAGGATTGCTGGAGACATAGGAGTCACTGAAGACAGGAGTGCACTGGTGTCACCAGGATTGCTGGAGACATAGGAGTCACTGAAGACACAGGAGTGTACAGGGGTCACCAGGGTTGCTGAGGACACAGGAGTCACTGGAGACACAGGAGTGCACAGGGGTCGCCAGGATTGCTGGAGACACAAGAGTCACTGAAAACACAGGAGTGTACAGGGGTCACCAGGGTTGCTGAGGACACAGGAGTCACTGGAGACACAGGAGTGCACAGGGGTCGCCAGGATTGCTGGAGACATAGGAGTCACTGAAGACACAGGAGTGCACAGGGGTGGCCAGGATTGCTGGAGACACAAGAGTCACTGGAGACACAGGAGTGCACAGGGGTCACCAGGGTTGCTGAGGACACAAGAGTCACTGAAGACACAGGGGTGTACAGGGGTCACCAGGGTCGCTGAGGACACAGGAGTCACTGAAGACACAGGAGTGCACAGGGGTCACCAGGATTACTGGAGACACAAGAGTCACTGAAGACACAGGAGTGTACAGGGGTCACCAGGGTTGCTGAAGACACAGGAGTCACTGAAGACACAGGAGTGTACAGGGGTCACCAGGGTTGCTGAGGACACAGGAGTCACTGGAGACACAGGAGTGCACAGGGGTTACCAGGGTTGCTGAGGACACAAGAGTCACTGAAGACACAGGGGTGTACAGGGGTCACCAGGGTTGATGAGGACACAGGAGTCACTGAAGACACAGGAGTGCACAGGGGTCACCAGGATTGCTGGAGACACAAGAGTCACTGGAGACACAGGAGTGCACAGGGGTCACCAGGGTTGCTGAGGACACAAGAGTCACTGAAGACACAGGAGTGCACAGGGGTCATCAGGATTGCTGGAGACACAAGAGTCACTGGAGACACAGGAGTGTACAGGGGTCACCAGGGTTGCTGAGGACACAGGAGTCACTGGGGACACAGGAGTGCACAGGGGTCACCAGGATTGCTGGAGACACAAGAGTCACTGAAGACACAGGAATGCACTGTGGTCACCAGAGCTGCTGGAGACACAGGAGTCACTGGAGACACAGAAGCACACAGGAGAAACAAGGGTAACTGGAGACACAGGAGTCACTGGGGGCACAGAAGCACACAGGGGTCATCATAGTGTACCTGAAGTTGGAGAGGGTCCTGGTGATGGAGCATAGTAGACCAACAACTGTGGGGCATACCAGAGGCTGTGAGGAGACACTGGCTCATGGGGAGTCATGTAGAAGCACAGGAGCACCTTGGAGACACAGGGGTGCTCTGGGGACACAGGGATGCACTGGTCACTGGAGACAAAGAAGTGCACAGGGGTCAACAGGGTTGCTAGTGACAGAGGCGTCACAGAAGACACAGGAGCACACAGGGGTCACCAGGGTTGCTGGAGACATAGGAGAGCACAGGGGTCACCAAGGCTGCTGGAAACACAGGAGAACACAGGGGTTACCAGGGTTTCTGGAGACACTGGAGTCAGTGGAGTCACAGTAGCGCATAGGGGCCACCAGGGCTGCTGGAGACACAGCAGTGCACAGTTGTCACCAGGGTTGCTGGAGACACAGGAGTTGCTGGAGGCATAGGTGTACACAGGAGTCATCATAGTCACTGGAGACACAGGGGTCAGGCAGGACAGGAGGCAGGCATGGAGAACTGCAGCAGGGGACCCTAATTAGGCATAGCAATAGCATAGAATAGCATACGGCAGACCTTAATCAGTTAATTACCGGTAAAAAAAAAAGTTATTTACGTCTTCAGCATGTTCTCTTCCTTCATTGCATTGAATGCCGCTTTAAACTAGTTGTGTTTAAAATAATCCTTTTTTTTTTTTTAAATTGATTTCATAACTATCAGTTGTCGTTTTTCTTACATCTGCCTATAATTAGCTTAACAATGTTTTTTTCTAAGAGGCTTTTATTATTCTTGGTTGCCAGGATTTTTTTCTTTTACTCTATTCTTTTGTTTCTGATCTACATTGATGACACACAGAATTCTTCATATACATAATGTTATATAATAGGGGATTACTCAGCCTTTCCGTGTCATTTGAATGCTTCTGATAACATAAGCAGTCAGTAATAACAAGATAGATTACATCTTATAAGTATAATAGTGTATAGAAAGTCAGGGAGAGAAGTGCTCCACCCCTAAGACTCCTGGTATTAGTTAGAGGTTTCACTAAAGCTGTCCATACACAATACCAGGGATCTCCAAACCTTCAAAACAAAGGGATAGTTTGCTGCCCTTCAAACTTTAGGGGGGCCGGAATGTGGCCTCAGTGGGAGGAATAGTGTCCCATCATTGGTGTCAGTGGGAGGAATAGTTCCCCATCTTTGGTGTCAGTGGGAGGAATAGTTCCCCATCATTGGTGTCAGTGGGAGGAATAGTGTCCCATCATTGGTGTCAGTGGAAAGAATAGTGTCCCATCATTGGTGTCAGTGGAAGGAATAGTGTCCCATCATTGGTGTCAGTGGGAGGAATAGTGTCCCATCATTGGTGTCAGTGGGAGGAATAGTGTCCCATCATTGGTGTCAGTGGGAGGAATAGTGTCCCATCATTGGTGTAAGTGGGAGGAATAGTGTCCCATCATCGGTGTCAGTGGGAGGAACAGTGTCCCATCATTGGTGTCAGTGGGAGGAATAGTGTCCCATCATTGGTGTCAGTGGGAGGAATAGTGTCCCATCATTGGTGTCAGTGGGAGGAATAGTGTCCCATCTTTGGTGTCAGTGGGAGGAATAGTGGCCCATCTTTGGTGTCAGTGGGAGGAATAGTGTCCCATCATTGGTGTCAGTGGGAGGAATAGTGTCCCATCGTTAGTGTCAGTGGAAGGAATAGTTCCCCATCGTTGGTGTCAGTGGGAGGAATAGTTCCCCATCGTTGGTGTCAGTGGGAGGAATAGTGCCCCATCATTGGTGTCAGTGGATGGAATAGTTCCCCATCGTTGGTGTCAGTGGGAGGAAGGGCCAGATAAAGGCAAGCAAAGGGCCAGACACATCTAATAGCAGTTCTAAAAACATCCAGTATGCACAAAGCCTTAAAGTGATACTAAAGTCTATTTTTTTTTTTTTTTTTTAGTTAAAAATAACAAACGTTATATTCACCTCCTCTGTGTAGTGGATTTGCACAGAGCAGCCCAGATCCTCCTCTTCTCGGTTCCCTCTTCGGTGCTCCTGGCCCCTCCCTCCTGTTGAGTGCCCCCACAGCGAGCAGCTTGCTATAGGGGGCACCCGAGCCGAGCCCCAGTTCCAGGTGGCCGTTCAGACATGGGGCCGCGGTCCGGCCTTGCCCCCTTTCTTTCCTCATTGGTCGACTGACTATGATTGACAGCAGCGGGAGCCAGTGGCACCGCACTGCTGTCTCAGCCAATGAACTGGGGAGTCCCGGGCAGCCAAGACACTCCTGCAACATTGCTGGACCTAGATGGGGCTCAGGTAGGTATTAGGGGGGCTGCTGCACACAGAAGGTTTTTATCCTTATGCATAGAATGTATTATGATAAAATTAAAAAAAGAGAGATAGAGAGATAGATATCTAGATACTGTATATTTTTATTTTTATTTTTTATTATTATATTCATTTTTAAACATATTTTTCTGTCCTCCCCCCTCCAGATCGTCTTCATTCTACATCTATTCTCTGGTCCTTCACACCACTGGTTGGCCAAGACGGAGGGGATGAATGGATCCTGCGAGCCCCCTCCCCCTCTCGTGGAGAGGGGGAGGAGAACACGGGGGGCGCGGGAGATGGAGGGGACACAGCAGGACGAGACGGACACCAACAGCCACGGCTCCAGCGGGAACGAGTCCAACGGGAACGAATCTCGGCAAAGCCGGAGCTCCCACAGCAGCACGAGCGGCAATGGGAAAGATTCGGCCATGTTGGAGGCGACCGAGAGCAGCAAGAGGTGAGAGGGGGGCGAGACCGCGAGCACAAATTTTGAGTTTAACCCCCTCCTGCCTTACTCTGGCATCCCTTTACACTGGGGCGGGGAGATCAGTTGACTTATGTGATTGGCTGTCACAGTACTCACATATTCAGGAGCCATACCCACAGAGACCAAGAGCTGTCTTAGAGAGCTCAGTCACTGTGCTGGGAACGGGCTCTCCGCACAGGAAACTCTGCCTTCCTTGGACTCATATATGCATTATATGTGCGGCCAGAGATTAAAGCCTTTTTTTTTCAGTTTTGGGTAGAGTAAGGAAAGAGTTACAATTTCTGCAAACTTTTTTTTGCCTATAACTCCATTGGGGAGATATTTTAAAACATCCTGCGTTTATTACACCCATGCAAGATATTGGAGGGGGTGTTGTCCACTGTGAATTTAAGACAAAGACAGCAATAGAAACATAAAAGTTAAAAGTTCTAACTCTTTGTGACTTTACTAGAAATGTTTTTTTTTTTTGTCTGTGTCTCGATTTGGGAGAATTCTGATCACTTCCTTTTCCGACAGGAAGTGATGGAAAACCTCACCAGTATGGTAAGGGAATATCTCTCCAATTGGGACACAAATACCTGGCAGGGGCTCTGACTCGCCCTTGCTCTAGGTGAAACAAAATAAAAAATAAAAATGGCTTTAGTGGGGCTTTAAATCTGAAGTCCGGGATAAGCAAATATCTGAATACTTTCGGCCGTAGGTAGTGTCTGAGTTTGTGGATGTACTTCAAGCTTTGTGGTTATCAAGGAACATACTAAAATGATTCAATTTTTTTAATTTAAATTAAATTTAAAAAAAAAAATGTTTAATTACTTTTTGTGCTTAAAGTTCAGCCCTAAAGATTATATCTCCGATGTCAGGGATATGCAATTAGCGGACCTCCGGCTGTTACAAAACTACAAGTCCCATCATGCCTCTGCCTCTGGGTGTCATGCTTGTGGCTGTCAGAGTCTTGCTAGGCCTCATGGGAGTTGTAGTTCTGCAACAGCTGGAGGTCCGCTAATTGCATATCCCTGTCCTATGTAATTGTTGCAAATCCAGGCCCCGCGTCTAGCAGCCTCTTGGAAAGCAGTAGTGGAAGTGAACCTATGTAATAAAGCCGATTTTCAACACCATGGACAGCACACAGAGAACATATGGCTACAATAGCATATATTGTACTCTAGGAATGTGCGGGTATAACATTTGCAAAGAGCACGTGCAGCAAGCGTTAAAGGACAATACCCAAGATGCCCCATGCGTTTGGATTTGCTGCATTTTGAAAAGATCCATTTTTTCCTCCTGAAACTTCCTGATCCTAAATGTGGTTATAAAACTAACTAACTTGCTCTAACTAAATGTGGTTATAAAAAAAATATATAAACTCCAAAAAAAACATGCTGGTAGGTTAATTGGATCCTGTCTAAATTGTCCCTAGTATGTATGAATGTGAGTTAGGGACCTTAGAGTGTAAGCTCCTTGAGGGTAGGGACTGATGTGAATGTACAATGTATATGTAAAGTACTGCGTAAATTGACGGCGCTATATAAGTACCTGAAATAAAAATAAAATAAATAAAATTATTATAATATAATCTTATAATAATATAATATACTACATTAGGGCTCAAAATTTCAAGTTCTCAGCTACTAGCCAGGCCACCAGTTGCCCCACCCAACCCCTGCCCTCTTTCCGATTCGGCTCCACACTTGCCTTCAGCTTATTTCCATTTGCCTTATTTGAGGGCTAGTATATAGAGTATATAGAGGTGTGTGTGTGTATGTATGTGTATGTATTCCTTCCAGCCACCCCGCCAGGAGCACCGATGCAGCTCAACACACTCGCCATCAGCTTATTTCCACTTGCCAAATGCAAGCTGGCGAGTGGAAATTTTGAGGGCTGTAATACATTATAAAAACGTAGTCTTGGAAAAGAGGAGGGGAGAGATGTAGTTCAAACCTTTAAATATAAGAGGTGCTTATTTCCGTTAGTGCTGGCTCCTGCTGTCTCTGAAAAGTGATCCGCATTGGATCTCCCTTTGACAGGTGGCTGGGAGGTGCTATATTTCCTCGTTTAACCCTAAAAGTCCTGGACTGTGTGCATTGCATGGAGTTGCAAGACAGCTGCAGTGTGCCCGTATTCATTTGAATGGGCCACTAACATAACACGGGGTGTCATTTTTGCCAAACAAAGTGTTGAAGCTGCAGGATATGTACAACCCCCTCCAGCTACTGTGTTGGTTAAAGGGGGGCAGTTTGGAGGGTGGCTTAAACCGAAGCTCAACCGTCTATTCATCTTAATGTGGGACGTAGGCTTGATCTGCATAGACTCTGGGTTATAGGCTGGTGCCTTCAGGTTATTGGACACTGAGAAAGCTTCCGGGACACCCCCCTCTGGGCATCCCCTATAGCCCTACACTACTCTGCGAGTCCTCAGTTTTTGCTAATGTCCTAAGGTGATGGACCTCTTCTCCTTCATGGAAAAATCACTCTTACCATAACTAGTTTACATTTTTTTGGCTTTGGATTCTTCAGTCAACCCTTCAATGTCTTCTAATACCACAATAGAAGGAGTGCCTCTGGATTGATGGTAGCTCGGTAAAACCTTAGAAGCCGTACCTGGACCTTCTGCTGGTGGGGATGGCCTTGTAATGTTGCTTCAGGCACTGGACCCTACGTGGGCGCTGACCTCGGCCCTTGGTGCGAGGCGTGCAGGGTGCTGTACGGGTCCATGGTCGTAAACTGCACCTCAACCAAGCCAGGGTTAAAGAGCCATAACAATGTGAATCAGGTTAAGGAGGGTTGTATTTAATTTTTTTTTTTTTCAATTTTATTTATTTCTAGAATTCAACGAGATTACAAAGAAAATTAAGGAGACAGTTACATATTGTCAGACTTGAAAAACTTAGTTCACATAGGCTTATTGGATGGACCCAAGCGCAGAGGCCTAGTAGGACTATCACACCTTGACGGTAGGAAACCAGGATAATGAGAGTGAGGTGTTAATCGGCCCATCCTGAAACCACAAGAGAGTAAGGGTAACATTGTGTGGAATCCAATTTTGAATCAAACAACATGAAACAAATAGCCTAGATAAGTATGAGGGGGAGCAAACAGTGAGTAAGGGGGGGGGGGGTTACATTTAGAGCGAACAGGGGATGGGGGTCTAGGGTCAAAATTTCTTAGTAACCTTTAAGATAAAGGGTAGAGGTTCCTCAGGTGGGGAGGAAGAAGAGAACAGGAAATCAAAAGGGGGGGGGTAATAATAGTATAATAATAATTGTAAATAGTAAAATAATAGTAAAAGATGGGACAAAATGAAAGGGGTGCCAGAGAAGCCACCAAGGAGGGCAATATTTTCAAGATGAAGATAAGATGAAGAACACAAGGAGATGAACGCAAACTAATAGGAGGGGACGCTCAAAACTAATCTTAGAAAGTATTATTTTACAGAAAGGAGTAGTGGATGCTTGTAATAGACTTCCAGCAGAGATGGTGAGTCAGTCAACAGTATGTAAATCAAACATACTTGGGACAAGATCTATACTCAAACAAAAAGGTTTAAAAAAAAAAAAAAAACTAAAATAATAAAAAAATAAAATAATAAATGGGACTTGATGGACCACTATTTTTTTTGCCATCGCTCTTCTTTGCTTCTTCTCATGTGATGCATTTTGTTTCCACCCACAGCACAAACTCTAACAGCCCCTCGCCCCCCAGCAGTTCCATCGCATACAGTCTCCTGAGCAATAGCTCCGAACAGGACAATCCTTCCACCAGCGGCTGTAGGTAAGTCCAGTCAGCGTTGGAAGTCAGTTTTCTGTTTTTTTTTTTTTGTTTTTTTTTAGTTTGCTGTGGATAGGGCAGGGAAGGGTTAAAACTCCCATCAGGTTATATTTTGCTGTTTTTTTTCCTACTGGGGAGATTTCCCTTCAATTCCTGTCCTGGAGGCACAACTATAACATTTAACCAAGTGAGTAAGATTTTCTCCCTATTCTAGTTCTGGTGATCAGAACTAGACAAGGTCTAGATGTGCCCAGGGTAAAGATGCCAAACTACACCACCCCTAGTCTTGCAGGTGGGGACCCACTTCCAGCTGTCACCGTTCTTGTTTCCACCTGGGTTTCAGTTGAACCCAGAAGTGCTCAGTGATTTCACAGGACCTTCCTCCTGTGTGTTCTCTTCCTCCAGTGGTTTTCTTGCGCAGATTGCGAAAAGGCACTGGACTAGATGACTTTGTAGAGCACCACACCATGTGATGAGGAGGGTGCAACTCGAGCTTCCCCCCTTCACATGAAAACACTGGACCTGTGGAAGCTTCTCTCCATGATCTCCTAACCCCCCCCCCCCCCTTCACATGAAAACACTGGACTTGTGGAAGCTCCTTTCCATGATCTCCTAACCCCCCTTCACATGAAAACACTGAACATATGGAAGCTTCTCTCCATGATCTCCTAACCCCCCCCCCTCACATGAGAACACTAGACCTGTGGAAGCTCCTTTCCATGATCTCCTAACCCCCTCCTTCACATGAAAACACTGGACCTGTGGAAGCTCCTTTTCATGATCTCCTAACCCCCCCCCTCCCCACATGAAAACACTGGACCTGTGGAAGCTCCTTTCCATGATCTCCTAACCCCCCCCTCCCCACATGAAAACACTGGACCTGTGGAAGCTTCTTTCCATGATCTCCTACCCCCCCCCACCCCTTCACATGAAAACACTGGACCTGTGGAAGCTCCTTTCCATGATCTCCTAACCCCCCTCTCCCCTCATGAAAACACTGGACCTGTGGAAGCTCCTTTCCATGATCTCCTACCCCCCCCACCCCTTCACATGAAAACACTGGACCTGTGGAAGCTCCTTTCCATGATCTCCTAACCCCCCTTCACATGAAAACACTGAACATATGGAAGCTTCTCTTCATGATCTCCTAACCCCCCCCCCCCCCCTCACATGAAAACACTGGACCTGTGGAAGCTCCTTTCCATGATCTCCTACCCCCCCACCCCTTCACATGAAAACACTGGACCTGTGGAAGCTTCTCTCCATGATCTCCTGACCCCCCCCCCTCTTCACATGAAAACACTGGACCTGTGGAAGCTTCTCTCCATGATCTCCTGACCCCCCCCCCCCTTCACATGAAAACACTGGACCTGTGGAAGCTTCTTTCCATGATCTCCTAACCCCCCCTTCCCATGAAAACACTACATCTGGGGAAGCTGCTTCTCCTCCTCTCCATTCACATGAAAACACTGCATCTAAAGCCTCATACACACTGTATGAAAATCGGCCGAAAAATCGTCTGATATTTTTCGGAATAGCACAATGGTCATTACCATTTGTATTCGGTAGCACTCTATGTTGTGCAAATTTTCTCGTCTTTTTCTCGATTTTGTGACATCCAAGACATACAATGTATGTATAATATACAACACTGCATCTGGGGAAGCTTCTTCTCTGTCCTGACCTCCCCTTCACATGAAAACACTGCATCTAAGGAAGCTTCTTCTCCTGACCTCCCCTTCACATGAAAACACTGCATCTAAGGAAGCTTCTTCTATTGATCTCCCCTTCACATGAAAACACTGCATCTAAGGAAGCTTCTTCTCCTGACCTCCCCTTCACATGAAAACACTGCATCTAAGGAAGCTTCTTCTCCTGACCTCCCCTTAACATGAAAACACTGCATCTAAGGAAGCTTCTTCTAATGATCTCCCCTTCACATGAAAACACTACATCTAAGGAAGCTTCTTCTCCTGACCTCCCCTTCACATGAAAACACTACATCTAAGGAAGCTTCTCCTGACCTCCCCTTCACACGAAAACACTACATCTAAGGAAGCTTCTCCTGACCTCCCCTTCACATGAAAACACTACATCTGGGGAAGATTCTTCTCCTGACCTCCCCTTCACATGAAAACACTGCATCTAATGCCGCGTACACATGAGCGGACTTCTCGTCGGACTGAACCCCGAAGGACTTTTCGACGGAGTTCCAACGAAATGGACTTGCCTACACACGATCACACCAAAGTCCGATTGTTTCGAACGTAATGACGTACGATCGGTCTAGAATAAGGAAGCTCATAACCAGTAGCCAATAGCTGCCCTTTCGTTGTTTTTGGTCCGTCAGACTAGCATACAGATGAACGGATTTTTCGATATGCATCGAGTCCGTCGGAAAGATTTGAAACTTGTTCTAGTTCTAAGGTCCGTCAGATTTTTAGACAGAAAAGGTCCGATGAAGCCCACACACGATCGGAATGTCCGACGGATTCGTTCCGTCGGACCTTTGATGCCGGAAAGTCCGGTCGTGTTTACGCGGCATTAGGAAGCTTCTTGTCCTGACCTCACCTTCACATGAAAACACTCTCGCTGAAACCCCCCCGCCTTGCTGCTGACATTATTCTCTTGTCTTTTTGTTCTTGTAGCAGTGAACAGTCGGCCCGGGAGAAGAATCAGAAGGAATTAATGAAGGCCCTGAAGGAGCTGAAAATCCGCCTGCCATCCGAAAAAAGAAAAGGCAAATCTGGGACTCTTGCCACACTGCAGTACGCACTTTCCTGCGTCAAGCAAGTCCGAGGTGAGCGGAATGTTATATGAATGAATATATCATATAATATATAATAATATATTTAATATAAAATAGTATTGTATTTATATCATTTATTTATATAAATATATTTAAATAATTTATTATTTATATAATGTACTGTTGCTAATAAATCATATATAGTATATATTAATATAAAATCTATGATATATAAAGATATATGTGTATACAGTACATATTATCTATCTATAATATATACTGTATACACACATATACATTTACAGTATAGGGGAGATTTACTAAGATTTACAACTGATGCAGCTGTGCATAGTAACCAATCAACTTCTAAGTTAGAAATTAGAAACTGATTGGTTACTATGCCCAATGGCACCAGATTCTGTGTGCACCAGTTCACCCCCCATTAAGGCACATTTGATAAATGTTTTTCAACATTAAAGCGGTGGTAAACCGCGGGAAAAAAAAACCCCTGCAAGACAATAGCATAATGTGCTAGTATGCATCACATACTAGCACATTATGAAATATTTACCTTAGAACGAAGCTCCTGCAGCTCGCCGGTCACTGCCGAGGGGGGCTGACATGTTCCCTCTGCGTTTCATCCGGGATCGCTGGCTCCGGCGCTGTGAGTGGCCCGACTTATTATAGGCTTACCTGTAGGTAAAAGTCACCAAGCGGGGCAGAGAACCGCTTTAGAGTGCACCTGAGCCCAAGCTATAAAAATTTTATATTTGATTTTTATTTTACATATTTTAACAGGCAGTAAAAGCTTTTAAAAAAAGTCATCACATGATCTCACTTAGTTGTCACCGGAACAGATGAGCCCATTTGAAGATGCTGCCTCTAGTCTTTCTTTTGGTGACAACTGTTCAGGACAAGCTTTCAGGGTATGTCCCCTTCTTCAAGGTCCAAGCAGTACTGCTTGGACCTTGAAGAAGGGGAAACACCCCGAAGGCTTTTCCTGAAAGATTGTATGTTAGTGCAAATAAAAAAAGTATCACGGACAGTACTTAATTTTCTCTGTCACAATGGCACTAATAGGGCTACGATCACATCAAGTATGGTGACAACTGTAAAATTTTACATCATTTTCTGTCCCGAGAACAATACTACCAGGACAAAAAGTTATGTTCTTTTTCTCGCAGGCTTGGCTCAGGTGTCAGATATATCCATATTTGTTCTCTGTGCTTGCTAATAGTTGACTATGTTTTCTCAGCTAACCAAGAATATTACCAGCAGTGGACCATCGATGAGTCCCAGCCATGCAGCCTGGACATGTCCAGCTTCACTATCGAGGAGGTGGAAAGCGTCACATCGGAATACACGCTAAAGAATCCTGTGAGTTCCTCTAGCTCTTAAAGTGATTGTAAAGTCTTGTTTTTTTTTAACTCTTGTCGAGTGCCCCCCACAGCAAGCCGCTTGCTATGGGGCCACACGAGCCAAGTCACAGCTCCCTGTGTCCATTCAGACATGGAGATGTGGCCTGGTCCCACCCCCTCTCTCTCCTGATTGGCTGACTGACTTTGATTGACGTCAGCGGGAGCCAATGGCACCGCTGCTGTGTCTCAGCCAATCTGGATGGAGAGTGTCGAACGGCCGAGACACTCGTGGACATCACTGGACAGAGAGGGGGCTCAGGTAAGTATTAGGGGCGGCTGCTGCACACAGAAGGCTTTTTACCTTAATGCATAGAATGCATTAAGATAAAAACCCTGTGACTTTACAACTTCTTTAAAAGGAGGGGGCAGCATGACCACAACGTGATAGCTAGGGGGTTAATAGGTAGTTCTGGGGGTAAATTAGGCAATGCCTGCAAATAAACTTTAAAGTGAACCTTTACCTCCTGGATCTGCACTGGGCATCATTGCGTTCCTCAGCCCCCCTATGCAATCTTCAACAGCAGTTTTTCCTTTTACCCTGATGACGTCCGGCCAGGGGAGGGCGGACGTCATCAGGGTACTGGGCTGCCTGAACCAGAAAGTGGCACCCGGGAACCAATGACATCGGGAGCAAATATGGCAGTGTGGTACTGCAGTGTGACGTATTGCAGCAGGGCAACGCTGGATCTGTTGGGCAGGTTAGTATGTGAATTGAAGACCACCCTGGATAACAGGTAAGCAGGGGGAAAGGAAGGAACTGGGGTGGGGTTTGGGGAGGGAGGTTGAAGTTTTGTTTGTTTTTTTAAAGCGGAACTAAACCACTTCTGGATTACCTCCCCCTCATCATTGTTCCATGCCGCCATTTTTGCACGTGCGCAGATGTGCCGCTGGTCTCTTCCAGGCATTTGGATCCTGGAACAGAGTGGCACACATTTGCGCATGCACAGCAGATTTGAATGTGCACAATAGCACCAGTTTCCATTAAGAGCCGGTCACAGGCTCCTGACATGCGACCTGGATATGGGGAAACCTGCAAATTTTGCACGCTCCATTTTTAGTAAATCAACCCCCTATGGCTGTCGTCAGTTTCCTTCCTCTCCTCTTGTCCAGTAGGTAATGTTTATGATGTCTGGTACTTTACCTATGTAGGGTTGAGTGTGAGCAGCATTGTTCTAAAATCCTACATCTTTTTAATTTTCTTTTTCTCAAGGACACATTTGCTGTGGCTGTCTCCTTTATCACCGGCCGCATTGTCTACATCTCTGACCAGGCCTCCCATATCCTGCATTGTAAAAGGGACGTGTTTAAAGGAGCAACATTTGCTGAGTTTCTGGCCCCGCAAGATGTCAGTGTCTTCTATGGGTCCACAGCACCTTATCACCTCCTATCTTGGAGCAGCTGCATATCTGGAGGTAATATATAGATGATGGGTGCCAGTCTGTCCTAAAGAATGTAAGTCTGTCCTCCTCCTGCAGGGTGATACAGACAGAAGGGGGCTATGACTCTGTCCTCCTCCTGCAGGGTGATACAGACAGAAGGGGCTATGAGTCTGTCCTCCTCCTGCAGGGTGATACAGACAGAAGGGGGCTATGACTCTGTCCTCCTCCTGCAGGGTGATACAGACAGAAGGGAGCTATGAGTCTGTCCTCCTCCTGCAGGGTGATACAGACAGAAGGGAGCTATGAGTCTGTCCTCCTCCTGCAGGGTGATACAGACAGAAGGAGCTATGAGTCTGTCCTCCTCCTGCAGGGTGATACAGACAGAAGGGAGCTATGAGCCTGTCCTCCTCCTGCAGGGTGATACAGACAGAAGGGGGCTATGAGTCTGTCCTCCTGCAGGGTGATACAGACAGAAGGGGGCTATGAATCTGTCCTCCTGCAGGATGATACAGACAGAAGGGGGCCAGGAGTCTGTCCTCCTCCTGCAGGGTGATACAGACAGAAGGGAGCTATGAGTCTCTCCTCCTCCTGCAGGGTGATACAGACAGAAGAGCTATGAGTCTGTCCTCCTCCTGCAGGGTGATACAGACATAAGGGGGCTATGAGTCTGTCCTCCTCCTGCAGGGTGATACAGACAGAAGGGAGCTATGAGTCTGTCCTCCTCCTGCAGGGTGATACAGACATAAGGGGGCTATGAGTCTGTCCTCCTCCTGCAGGGTGATACAGACAGAAGGGGGCTATGAGTCTGTCCTCCTCCTGCAGGGTGATACAGACAGAAGGGGGCTATGAGTCTGTCCTCCTCCTGCAGGGTGATACAGACAGAAGGGAGCTATGAGTCTCTCCTCCTCCTGCTGACTCTCCATTTCTCTGTCTTCCTCCAGATACGGCTTCAATGGACTACACTCAGGAAAAGTCTCTTTTCTGTCGGATCAGGTGGGTATCGTAAAATTGGGGAGAAGTAAAGATAACAGTGACTCATTTTACTGCAGTTATCTTAACCAAGAGGAGAGATGTGAGAGAAAGAAAAAAATAGATCACACATATAATATGCAAAACAGATAAGTGTATACAAATAGAACACACATATATATATATATATATATATATATATATATATATATATATATATATATATTACACAGCTCTATTATCTCCTACATATGGGGAGAGGGGACACTGATCTGTCACACTGGTGTACTGTGCATAGAGGATACACTGACCCATCACACTGTATATACAGATAGCGGACGCACTGATCTGCATATACGGAGAGGAGACATCAAAGAGGATGTACTGATCTATCATTCTTTAGAATCAGGTAGGACATACTGATCTATCACACTATATGTACACAAAGAGTATACACTGACTCATCATATATATATATATATATATGTGTGACTACAGAGCGGATGCACTGATCAGTCATTCTGTATATACACAGATCTGACATACTTCATATACTCAGGGAGAGCACACTGAACTATCCCACTATATATACACGCAAAGAGGACACACTAATCTATTCTATATTTTATATACAGAGAGGGCACTTTGATCGTTGTCACACTGTATATATACGTATACAGAGAGGACAGACTGACCTATCACATTGCATATATACAGAGAGCACAGACTGACCTATCACATTGCATATATACAGAGAGGACAGACTACTCTCTAAAGTATATATGCAGTGAGTACCCACTGATCTGTCACACTGTACGCGGTGGGGCGGGAGACAGATTGATCCATCACACTGTATATGACAAAGAAGTGACACATTGATCTGTTGCATTGTCTATAAGACTCGGGGATGTTTCATACACAGAGGAGGTATGGATCCTTTTATATGGTTGGGTCCACACTATTGTGAATTGGATGTGGGTTGGAACGCATGCAATTCGCATAGCAGGAGATTGTGATTGGCTCTCTATGCCGCTCCGGTGTGAATTGCACAGGAGTTCTGCGCATCATCTGGTTCGTTTCAGGTCCGAATTCAGCCCAAAATTCGGGCTGAAATCGGACCTGAAACGGTGAATGGAGACGCCCCCGGAACCCTGCTGGGACCCGCTCCGTGGTCTGGTGTGAACCCGGCCTTAAGGAAGCAGACTGATTGATTTTTTCACCTTTTCATAGAGAGGGAATGTGGACATCACTCCTTAATGCCCTCATATACAGTGTATATATATATAAATATATATATATATATATATATAAATATATATATATATATATATATATATATATATATATATATATATATATATATTATATACACACACACACACACAAAGAGACTGGGACAGCCCCCCCCCCACCTCCGGAAGTCCCCTTCCTTATTTAATTCATTCTTACATAGCTGTGACACAAAGCACCGTGTAATTAACATACTGACACGTCCTGCGTCACCCTCCCACACACCACCTCCTCCCCGCACAATCCCTGCGTCTGTAACCTTTCTCCGGCAAGCCCTGCAGCATGGCAGCCAATGAATTCCATACGTTGGTATTTATAGCCTACACATTCTACATAGAGGAGTTCACAGCTCCGTGGATCCATTTTAATGAATTCGCTGAGATATTCTATAAAAGCCGAGGATGTGAGAGGTGGAGGTTTTGTTCCAAATAACGAGACAAGGGCTTTGCTTTTCGCTGTTTTTACGACCCGAAACACACCGTTCTACTTCTGAAAACTGATTGGTGTTTACATGTTCATCTCATTTCATGAACAAAAGAGAGAGGGGCTTCTTATAAAAAAAAAAATTGTGAGAAGTGACTTTATTTTTATAGCTTTTAAATCTACTAGAGAAAGCCTAAAATCCTGAGCTGTTTGAATATCTTAGGTCTATGCAAGCTACACTTCAGCTCCGAAAGGTTTTACCCCCTTCCTGACCAGGCCAATTTTTGCGATACAGCACTGCATAGCTTTAACTGACAATTGTGCGGTTGTGCGACGTTGTACCCAAATAAAATGAAAGTGGAGTTCCACCCCCCCCCCCCCCCCAAAAAAAATGTCATTTATGTGCATAAAAAAAAAATAAAAAAAAAAACATTTGGAGAAAATGTTTTTTCTACTCACCTCTAAATGCCTGTTGCTAGGGGGTCCCTCGTAGTCTGCCTCCTTCAGCACCTGGGCTCTTGACGTCACTTCCTTCGGCGCAGGAAGGGAGATCAGCTCTGCCCCCTCCCTCTTGTCAATCATCTGGGATATGTCACAGGTCCCAGATGATTGCGCAGCCAACGGCGTGCGGCGCCGCTCGCGCATTTGCAGTGGGTGGTCAGCTGTGAAGCCACAGCCGGGCGCCCACAGTTACAATGCCGGCGCCGCCGAGTGGAGGGTGAGACGAGCGGGGCTTCTTTCCCCCGCATCGCTGGACCCTGGGACAGGTAAGTGTCCGATTATTAAAAGTCAACAGCTGCAGTATTTGTAGCTGCTGACTTTTAATTTTTTTTTTTTTAAGCGGAACACCGCTTTAATGTCCTTTTTTCCCCAAAAATAGAACTTTCTTTTGGTGGTATTTGATCACCCCTGCCATTTTTTTATTTTTTGTTCTATAAACATAAAAAAGAGCAACAATTTTGAAAAAAAGACAATATTTTTTACCTTCTGCTATAAAACATTCCCAAAAAAAAACATTTTAAAAATCTAATTTCTTTATCAATTTAGGCCAATATGTATTCTGCTATATATTTCTGGTAGAAAAAAAAATCCCAATAAGCGTATATTGATTGGTTTGCGCAAAAGTAATAGTGTCTACAAACTATGGGATAGATTTATGGACATTTTTTAAAATTGTTTTTACTAGTAACGGCGGCGATCAGGGATTTTTAGCGGGACTGCGACATTGCGGCAGACAAATCTGACACTAAAGCCTCGTACACACACTCCGATTGTTGGAAGGGGATTGTGTGATGACAGACT
Source organism: Lithobates clamitans (assembly GCA_037952925.1). Lineage (NCBI taxonomy): Eukaryota > Metazoa > Chordata > Amphibia > Anura > Ranidae > Lithobates > Lithobates clamitans. The sequence goes on along the minus strand of JBBGZY010003402.1, from coordinate 70,951 downwards.
GTTGGCCTAAAATCCGACCGTTAGTACGCTCCATCAGACAATTGTTGTCCAACTTTCGGCCAACAACTGTTGGATGGCAGGCTAGTAAATTTTCGGCGAACAACGGTCTATTGTCAGATTTTCGTATCGTGTGTACACAAGTCCGTCACACAAGTCCAAAGTACAAACACACATGCTCAGAATCAATGCTCACCAAACGCGACATTAGCAGAAGGTGCCCAAGGGGTGGTACGACATTAGCAGAAAAACCTGACTAAATTTATCCTTCCCAACCTAAAAATGCTTATGCTTAACTGTTTTTAATCTGCTCCAGTTTAATCACATGATTCTGCAGCTCCGGCTTCCCTGTGTCAGTAAATGGCTGCTGCAGGGGAGAGGAGGGAGCGCCGACAACAACTGGGCTATGGAAGCCTGTGGGTGACATCACAGCTCCCAGAATTCAAAGCCATTGTAGAGCTCTACTTGAGCCAGAGCCGCAGGATCGCAACCAGAGTGGATTAAAAGTATACAGATCTTTTTTATACAGGTTAGGCAGAACAGGTAGGAGGAGGACGAGAGAACATTTTTTTAAGCATAGATATAGTTAAGGTTTTCTTCCACTTTAAAGGTTGCCTTTGAATATTTTTTATTTTCAATTGTGGCCAGTGACACCCTTTTTACCTGTTTTCCAGGCAATTCTGTTAAAATAAGCCTGTTGTCTGCAAAGCTCAATAGCTCAAGATGAAATTAGGACATCGAAGAGAATGAGTGGGAATGACTCCTCCCCCTCCTTCCACTGCAGTGGCTCATCTGCTCAGATAGGGCCTTAGAAGAGAAAGTGGGAGAGTCTGAAGGCAAACAGCTTCTGCTTGCAGAGCTCTGTGTTACAGGTGAACCCTGTATTAAGGGCTCATTGACATACCAATGCACATAAAAGCACAAGCATTTTAACATGCATTTTTTAATGCATTGTGTTGTGTTTTACTGTGAACTGCATTTTTACCAGTTTTTTTTTCTTTGTACGTGCCGCATCACAGGTTTAAATTCTAACTTTTTTTTCCTTTCACTACGAAAGGCGCGTTGTGCTGGCGCATGTTGACGTGCTCTTTTATTGCATTGCGTTTAAAAAAAAAGCAGACATGCTGCATTTTTAAGCAACAAACTGCAAGGCACCTGTGTGTTGTGAACAGGGCACATAGAAAGCAATTGTTTTCTATGTGTCCTTGTGTTGAGCCTGCCTTCATCAACACAGGTCGATGTAGCTCAACGGACATGGGGGGGGGTTCTATTTACTAAAGCTGGAGAGTGCAAAATCAGGCTCACTTCTGCATAGAAGCCAATCAGCTTCCAGGTTTTATTACCAAAGCTTAATTGAACAAGCTGAGGTTAGAAGCTGATTGGTTTCTATGCAGAAGTGAGACTGATTTTGCACTCTCTCCAGCTTTAGTAAATAACCCTCTTGGTATGAAGTCACCAGTGCTCTGGAACAAAACACAACCATTCGGGTCAAGGCCAAAAGGAAAGCTTGTCACTAGGAGAAAGACCTCCATTTTTACATTCCTCAGTATTTATAGAGTATCCTCCATGTTCTATTCATTATTTAATGTCCTAATGAAAAGGACTCAACTGCAGAATGGCGCTGGTAATCAATCAAAAAAAGATATTACTAGCTCAGCATGATGATAGATTCTGATTGGCTGGTGTATGATAGTGAATGTTAGTAGAAGCAGTTATGATAGCCTTAAAGTGACATTAGGGCTCCGTTCACATCTAATGGCGTTTGCCATAGACTTCTATGGAGGCTTTGAAGCACCACTGAAGATACATGGGGTATAATTTTTGAAGCAAAGCCAAAGCAAACCATTTTATTTAGTGACGGGGTCTTTGACATGCGTTCAGAGAGCTTTAACAAAGCCTGTCCGAAGCCTTGTTTTGAAGCAAGTGTAAATGAGCCCTTACTAATCTGCTGTACTGGCTCCTGTAACTGCATGTCTTGGAGAGAAATGTTTTTTGGCTAACTGGACTGCAGACGCCAATGCTTCGTAGTATAGAAGACGCTCAGGTTGCTATTCTGTATCGTGCGGAAAAACTAGCAAGGTTTGCATATTGGCCGTCATGCGATTGGACTTTCTGTTCCAGAAAAATCAGTACCCAGATGAAAAATGATTGTACGGAGGTTGTGTTTACTGTAGGATGTGCTTAATCAGCGTCCAGGGATTGGGCATCTAGAAATACATAATTTTGGCATGTTTGGCAGACTTACAATGTCAAGTGTGTTGCATATGTAGAGAATGGAAAAGTCGAGCTTCATTTACTTTAGGAAGTTTCCCAGATTGCTGTGAGAATGCTGTTCTTGGGCCACATTTTACCCTGCCATATGTCTACAATTTGCAATTGAAGTTGTATACAATGAAGCAAACAGCCACTTTGAATATAGGCTATATTGGTTACAGGGTTCTGCACAGTTTCTAAACCAAGTTCCGATTTATTGTCATTCTGACTTTAGGAGAGCCTGGACGGTGGCCATCAGGAGTAGACAATGTTCCAGCATCGGTGGGAGTAAATGTTACCACATTTGATATTAGGAGGAGGAATAGTGCTTCATTGTTGGCATCATAGGGGAGTATAGTGGGCCATTAATGGTGTCAGTGGGAGAAATGGTGTCCCATTGTTGGTGTCAGTTGGCAGAATAGTGTCTGTATGCGTGGGAGGAAGAGTGCCCCAGGGGCCAGATTGGAGACCCCTGGGTTAAACGTTTGTGGACATGTAGACTTTTGTGGAGCTTGCTGGAAGTTCCATTCCAAAGCCATGGGAGTTCATATGGAATGGGCCCCCTTCCCTTTGCGGCTCTTATAGCCTCCACTCTATTAGGAAGGCTTTCCACACTATTTTTTAGTGTGTCTGCAGGGACTTGTGCCCTATTAGCCAAAAGAGAAGCTGTATGAGCTTGTTGGCCATCCAACTCCAAAACCGTGGCCATTATTATCGAGTTGGCTCTTTTTTGTGGCTAAATTGCTTCCACTTTTCGGTGAAGGATTTCCACAAGATTTTGGAGCGTGTATGTGGGGATTTGTGCCCATTCAGCCAAAAGAACATTTGTGAGGTCAGGTACTGATGTTGGATGAGAAGTCTTGGCTTACAGTTGGCGTTCCAAATTATTTGAAATGTAGACAGTAGGGTCAGGGTTTTTTGTAGACCACTGAATTTCCTCCACACTAAACCTATCAACCCATGTCTTTATGGAGCTGGCTTTGTGCATAGGGACACAGTCCTGCTGGAACAGATAAGGACCTTCCCTAAACTGTTCACACAAGTTTGAAGGCACACAATGCTGTAGCATTAACGTATCCTTCATGGAATCACCAGCATTTGGAGGGGTGTCCTCGTATTTGTAGGCATATAGCAGCTGGGATGTTGAGGTGTCCACAAATGTTTGGTCTTATCATGTAAATATGAATGTAACAGGATGTGTGAAGAAAATGTTGACGTAGCACAAGGATCCATTTTTAAAAAATTTCCAACCACTAGCCTATCTTTTACCTTTGAGGTTCCCCAACTATCCCTCAATCCTCACCAAACGTGCATGTTATGTGCCTCTCATCACAAGGGCACAGGCTGATTTGGCTACTTAAAGTAGAACTATAGGCAAAACGTTTTTTTTTTTTTCATATTGGATGGAGTAAGGGAGGGTCATAACCCCACTCAGTATTTTATGCCATCTGTGCCCCGTTGGGGAGATTTCCCTTCACTTCCTGCCCTGTAGCCAAAACAGGAAGGGAATCCCTGCAAATTAAGGGAATTCCTTGGGGGACTCCCAGGTCACCAGAACTAACGACCCCATTGGGAGATTTCCCCTATATTACCTTTTTTGGGGACGACCCAAAACGTGGGATTTTCTTTTACTTTCACTTTCAGTGGTAATGGTAAACAGGACAGATGGAGAGGACGAGTCTCCCTAACGGGGGTAGCACAGACAGCAATAAAAACCTGACAGGGGTTCTAATTCCTCTCCACTCTATCCAAAACTAAAAAAAAAAGTTTTGCCTTCAGATATACTTTAATTTTGACCAGGAATCAACCCAGCTGTTATGTGGGAGAAAATTCACCACATTGTTGGTGAGGCTCAGGTGCGACTGTGTTCTGCATGAGTCAGGTCAATAGTTATACGGTGGATGTACCCATACATAGGGTAAAATGATAATGCCATAAGACAACTGCATGACTTTCGAGTGATAGACCCATACCCCAGAGGGAAAAAGTTGGCCATTATGTTTGTAAGCAGTCTATAGAAATGGAGAGGTATTTGCAATTTCTTTTTTTTACCTTAATTTCCTGAAACTATCAGTATTTTCGGCATTGAATGATTCTTCGCACCCATGTATGGGTATAAAGTTTCCCAATGAAGATCTAAATTTTATGCTGATTGGGTGGCCTCGGGTGCATTAATCTCACCACATATATTATATATAATATCTCTGACATTGCAATTTTCTTCTGTCTCTCTCAGCATCTCTCTCAACCCTCCCTAATATCATATCAAATGTTTGTCTTCTCTCCATTTCATACATATTCTCCTTGGTAGGAAATATGCCAAATTTCCACACCCAGCATCCCCCCCCCCCAAATGTACCCTTTGTTTGCCCCCTTTGTTGCTGTGCTCTCCCTGGCTCTGGTCTTATTGCAGGTGTGTGTTTTCAGTGGGGGCCGAGAGCGGCATATGAACATCCGCTATCACCCTTTCCGCCTCACCCCGTACCTGATGAAGGTGCGAGATTCGGACAACGCTGAGGGTCAGCCCTGCTGTCTGCTAATCGCAGAGAAGATCCACTCGGGATATGAGGGTAAGTGAACAAACCTTAAGTCATCAACCAACTAACTAATTAAGGTAGCAGAAGGTGGGATGGAGGTTTTCATATAAAGGATTTAGCTATTTAAGTAGAGTTGTAATTTAAGTAAAGCTCCTGTGCTTGAGGCCCTTTTTGTAAGCGTCACTGAGATGTCCTACCCTACCTTCCTAGTTCTCCCATATCTGGTTAGAATTAGGGCACAGTGGACATGAGTGTAGTCCTGACATGAGATCTAGCCATGTGCTATAGAGGTCTGTTGGCGAGGAACTTAGAGCAGAATTTGGGTGAATTTGGGTGTTTGGGGTATCAAGGGATTGTGTTTTTTTGATTTGAGAAAATATAGTTAGTAATGCAGCTAAGAAGAGTCTAGCTGGAGTGTCGATGGATTCAGTAGGATATTTTCCTGATATTTGATAGCAGTATATATTTGATATATATTAAACAGTAACTTTTAAACAAGGAATCGATTAACTCAGAATTCTCCTTTTTAAGAAGTTTAAGGTGATGTCCCACCAAGAACAGTGAGCGGCGAGACATTTGAGTCCATACAAATCGTTCGGCACACCAGTGAGCTGCAGTTAAATTCTCCTTTTATTATTCCATCCACAGGGATAAAAACTCACAGAAAAGTTGACACGTTTCTGCCCAAAGGGCCTTAGTCATTGTTATGACTAAGGCCCTTTTGGGCAGAAATATGTCAACTTTCCTTTGCGTTTTTTTATCCCCGCGGATGGATTAATAAAAGGAGGATTTTACTGCAGCTCACTGGTGTGCCGATCGATTTGTATGGACTCAAGTTTCAACAGTAGTGTGGCTGATGATCTTGTCTGTTCCCATGTGATATTGGCTGTCAGTTTTTAGCACCAACTCTCCCTTCCTTGTCTTGTGTCAAGACATTTGTGTATCCTGAAATCCACCAAAATCCACCTCAATGTTCTTTGCAACTTAGCCACTTGGCAGGCGCATAGTTTTTCCCTTTCTCTTTTCTATTTAGAGAAGTTGAGAATTAATGCTTCTTCGCACAGAGTTTTTCCAGCAAGTTGGAGAATCTCTGTTAACAATCATGAGCTCCTCTGCTGGTCACACATCTGTGATCTTGCTCTGGGGATTTGCCCTATGCAGCTTAATTGCTGCAGATGGTGGAAAAATAAAGCAAAACTGCACATAGCCTAATCTGCTATGAGTTTACTGTAGATCTTTCTTGATTGGAGTTCTCTGTTCGTTTAGGAATCCAAGGAGATATAGGTAGCAGACAGCATCTAGGTAGGAAGGAAGAGGTAGGGCCTGTTGTCTTGTTGACGGTTACGTCTCTTTCCCCAGCACCACGAATACCTCCGGATAAGCGTATTTTCACCACCAGGCATACGCCCAGCTGTATGTTCCAGGAGGTAGATGAGAGGTAAGTTTCACGTCCCTCTGTCTGGGCATCTTATCTGTTCATCTCCTTGGAACGCTGTGTGATGGTCCTCCATTTTCTTACAGGGCTGTCCCTCTCCTCGGCTACCTCCCGCAGGACCTTATCGGTATGCCTGTTTTGTTTTTCATTCATCCTGAGGACCGGCCACTCATGCTTGCCATACACGCTAAAGGTAATTTGTTTGGGGGGGGGGAAGGACTTTGAAGAATTTACAATACGGTTCTTCTTGAACTTGTTTTTAGATGTTTTAAGTATTGCTGATGGTACCTTAAAGTCATTCTGAAGGAAAGATTTTTTTTTTTTTTTAAATAACAAACATGATATACTTAATTGTTTTGCACAGAGCAGCCCCGATACTCTTCTTTATGGGTTCCCCGTTGGTGGTCCTGGCTCCCCCCACCCCCCCGCCGAGTGCCCCTAATAGCAAGCGGCTTGCTATGCGGGCACTCGATCAGGCTCGCTCCCGAGCCCATGCTGTGTGTGTCCATTTACACACAGATCGGCGCCCCCGCTCCCTCCTCATTGGCTCACTGGCTGTGATTGACAGCAGCAGAAGCCAATGGCTACTGCTGCTGTGTGAGTCAATGAGGAGAGAGAGACCTGGAAGAGCTGCTGCTCTCATGCACATCGCTGGATCAAGTTGGGGCTCAGGTAAGTATTAGGTGGGGCTGTTGCGTGTATTAGGTACGGCAATTTTTACATATTTGACCAACTTGAACTAATGTAGGTATTTATTTGCCATACCTATGGGATCCCAGTGCAAGCTGGAAGTCATTGTATTGGGCACCGCTATCACAGTGATCTTCCAGTAGCTTCCAGGTCTCGTGCTGAGTGGCTGCCCTGCTGCTTTGTAAAAACAGGATGTTTTTTGCTCAACTCGGGCCCCAATTATAAATCCAACATCAGTACCTGACCTCAGAAATGTTCTTTTCCTGTGGGATTCATACCTAGAAGAGTGGAGACTGCCATAGCAGAAATAGGGGGTCAGCTCCATATTAATGTCCATGGTTTGGGATGTCCAACAACCTCATATGATGGTCAGGCTCCAAAAACTTTTGGCCAAATAGCGGGGGATTTACTAAAACTTGGGAGTGTAAAATCTGGTGCAGCTCTGCATAGAAACCAGTCCGCTTCAAATTTTTTATTGTCAAAGCTTAATTGAAGAAGCTGAAGTTAGAAGCTGATTGGCTACCATGCACAGATGCAACAGATTCCGAATGCTCCAGTTTTAGTAAATCTCCCCCATAGTGTCTATAAGATGCTTTAGCTGTTTCCTTGGGTTATATTTATAGATAACATTTTCCATTTTGGGTGTAGCAAAAGAGAAATGTGCTTTTTTTATTGTCATGAGGTTGGACTTGATGGACTTGATGTGTCTTTTTTCAACCTCACCAACTATGTAACTTTATGAGAAGAAATTGACTTATGTTTTTTTTCACTAGCTGTAGCTTTAAAGTGTGATGGAATGTGTGCCGTATGAAATAATGATCATCTTTGGCCCTCAGTCTTACAGCAGGCTGGCCAGCCTTTCAACCACTCTCCCATCCGCCTATGTGCACGTTCTGGGGAGTACGTCACCATCGACACAAGCTGGAGCAGTTTAGTGAATCCGTGGAGTCGCCAAGTTTCGTTCATTCTTGGAAGGCACAAAGTTCGCACGTAAGTTCTGCTGTGGCACAACTAACGTTGGCCTGTTTTGTTTTTTTTTGTTTTTTTTTAACCAATTTTGAAGTTGTCCGTGTCTCTTCCTGCTCCCTCTAACTGTTCGAGCTGTGTGCCTGTCTATATCTTTTCCCTTATCTATTCCTTGGCTTGTCTTTCTGCAGAAGTCCTCTCAATGAAGATGTCTTTACTGCTCCCAAAGGGTCAGAAATGAAGCCTCTAGACCCAGACATTCAGGAACTGTCAGAGAAGATCCACAGGACATTGATGCAGGTATGGAGCCTTTTCTTCTCTCCGTTCCTTCAATCTTTTCTCTTATTTTATCAACATGTTCCTTCCTTTCTCCTTCCTTTCCCTCACTTCTCCTCTCCTCTCCCTTTTTTTTTCTCTCTTCTCCCTTTTTCCCCCTCATTTCTTTTTTTTTTCTCTCTTCTTTCCTCTAATTTCCTTTCCTTTCCTTTCCACTCTTCTCCATTATTTCCTGTCTTCTGTTCCCGTTCCCTCTGTTCTCTTTTGCTCTCTTCCCCTTTCCTCTCCTTTCCTTCTCTCTTTTACTCTCATTTCTTTCTTCTCCCATAATTTCCTCTCCTTTCTTTTCTGTCTTCCTCTCCTCTCCCCTTTTTCTCTCTTCTCCTCTCCCCTTTTTCTCTCGTCTGCTCTCCCCTTTTTCTCTCTTCTCCCCTTTTTCTCTCTTCTCCTCTCCCCTTTTTCTCTCTTCTCCCTTTTTTTCCCCCTCATTTCTTTTTTTTTCTTTCTTCTTTCCTCTAATTTCCTTTCCTTTCCAATCTTCTCCATTATTTCCTGTCTTCTGTTCCCATTCCCTCTGTTCTCTTTTCCTCTCTTTCCCTTTCCTCTCCTCTCTTCCCCTTTCCTCTCCTCTCTTCTTCTCTTCTTTTCTTTCCTTTCTTTTTCCTTCCTTTCCTTTCTCTTTTCCTACTGCCTTTCCTTCTCTCTTTTACTCTCATTTCTTTATTCTCCTATAATTTCCTCTCCTTTCTTTTCTGTCTTCCTCTCCTCTCCCCCTTTTCTCTCTTCTCCTCTCCTTTTTCTCTCTTCTCCCCTCCCCTTTTTCTCTCTTCTCCTCTCCCCTTTTTCTCTCTTCTCTTCTCCCCTTTTTCTCTCTTCTCTTCTCCCCTTTTTCTCTCTTCTCTTCTCCCCTTTTTCTCTCTTCTCCTCTCCCCTTTTTCTATTCTCTCTGTTCCTTCCCGTCTTTCTCTCCTGGCTTTTGCCCCCTTCTCTCCTTTACTCATTCCTTTCTTCCCCTCTTCTTTCTTCTAATTTTCTCTCCTTTCCTTTCTTCTCTTTTCTTTCCTGTCCTCCCCTCCCAGTCCATCTGTTCTCCTCTTCTTTCTTCCCCTTTCCTCTCCTCTCCTCTTCTTTCTTTTCTTTTTTCCTGGTACAACAATTTTATTTGAAAATAATACAGAAAAGCAAAAACAGTGAATCCCATGTAGTCGAAGTATATATAATGGAGCAATTTCACAGAACTTTTAGGCCTTTTTTTTCCTTTCTTTTTTCTTTTCATTTTCTTTCCTATCTCTTCTTTTCCTACTGCCTTTCCTTCTCTCTTTTACTCTCATTTCTTCTCCCCTAAATTCCTCTCCTTTCCACTCTTCTCCATCCTTTTCCTATCTTCCCCTCTCATTTTCTCCTTTTCTCTCCTCTCTTCTTTCTCCCTTTTCTTCCTTATCTCTTTTACTCTCATTTCTTCCATCTCCTTTTCTTCTCTCCAATTTCCTCTCTCCAATTTCCTCTCCTTTCCACTTCTCCGTTCTTTCCTGTCTTACCCTCCCATTCCTTTCCTCTTCTCTCTTCCCCTTCCCTCTGTTCTCCTCTTCTTCTTTCCTTTCTTTATCCTTCCTTTCGTTTTCGATCCTCTCTCTCCCTTTCCAACTGCCTTTCCATTTTTCTTGTATTTCCTTTTTCCCTCCCTCCCTTTTTTTAGTCATCTCTTGTTGTGTTTTTTTTTGTTTTTATGTGTTTGCACATTATTTTTGCTCTTTTTGCGTTATTTTTTGAATTTTCTTTTTGAGATATTTCGATTGGCTTTTGAAACAGCTGCCATTTGTCCATAGGCATCAACCTCCTTGGTGCAGCTGCCTGAACCTAATTGGCTGCCTTTAGGTATTGAATTGAGTGCAGCGGAGGAGCTGAGAATCCCTGTAAACTGCTGCACGAGATCTGTTAATGTGCAATGTCTTGCAGCAGTTGCAATAGATCGCCTTGGCTGAAAACCTTAAAAATACTGTGTGTTTTCCTCCAGCTGCATCAGTCTGCTTTAGGGAAGTTAAGACTTAACTTTGTCATTATATAACGGTTGTTGTAGTGTTACAGCTGTGGACATTGTACTTTACAGCCTGTACATAGCACGTCCCCTGGTGGTGGGAATGGTAGTGGCGGCAGCAACACATCTCAAGAACCATTTCACTGCAATGCTTCATCCAGTGACAGCAACGCCATGGTCATCGAGGAGGGAAGAGAGCCGAAACCTGTACGTATGACAATGAATAAGTTAACGCTGAGCTGGTCAGATCTTAGTGAATAATAATACAGTGTATGAGGGGGTTGGCTTTATTCCAGCTAGACGCAGATCTGTCTGAGCTTGCTAGGAATAATTTTACAGATGATTATTGTATACCTTCAGTTTTATTTCATTTAGTTCTTTCCAAGATATTTAAAACTTTAGCTATATGGTCAAAAGTATGTAGAGACTCCTCCAGATTATTAAGTTTAGGTGTTTTCAGTGAAGGGACTGTTAATGCTACAGCATACAAAGACAGTTTAGATAATAAGGTTGGAAGCGCACAACAATTTGGGGAAGGTCCTTTACTGTTCCAGCATGACTGTTCCCCTGTCCACCAAGCCGGCTCCATAAAGTCATGAATTGATGAGTTTGGTGTGGAGGAACTTGAGTGTAGTGCACAGAGTCTTGACCTCAACTCTACTGAATGCCCATTATGAGTCAGATCTTCTCATCCAATATCAGTGTGTGTCTCCAACCTTGTGGGAACAGTTTGGGGAAGGTCCTTTACGGTTGCAGCATGACCATTCCATGTGTACAAACTCAGCTCCATAAAGACATGGTTTGAGTTTGGTGTGGAGGAACTTGAGTGTATTTTCCCTTAACCCTACTGAATGCCCATTATGAGCAAGATGTTCTCATCCAATATCGGTATGTGCCTCCAACCTTGTGGGAACAGTTTGGGGAAGGTCCTTTACTGTTCCAGCATGACCATTCCATTTGTACAAAGTCAGCTCCATAAAGACATGGTTTGATGAGTTTGGTGTGGAGGAACTTGCGTGACCTACACAGAGCCCTGACCTCAAACCTACTGCACACTTTTGGGATGAATTGGAACACCAATACTTAGCCAGGTCTTCTCATCCAATATCAGTACCTGACCTCACAAATATCTATTTGGCTGAATGGGCACAAATTCGCACATTCACACTCCAAAATCTTGTGGCAAGCCTTCCCAGAAAAGTGGAGGTGGCTATAGCCACAAAGTGGAGCCAACTAATGCCCATGGTGTTGGAGTTGGATGGCCAACAAGCTCATATAGATGTGATGAGCTGGTGTCCACAATCTTTTGACCATATAGTATAAATGGCACAACATATCACTACTGTGTGTTTACACTTTTGTACTAAAACTTAGTGTACTTAAACCCCAAAACCAATGTAATATATTGCAATTTACCCCCTCCTTAGATGTGGTGGCTACATTCGTTTTTATTTATTCAGGCTGAGGGCATTTTTAGCATAATGACAAATTGCATGACAAGTCGCTTCAATGTGAACCAGGGCCCAATGTAATAGAAGGTTTGTACTCTGAACTTGGAGGTCACGCAACAACTTTCTGGTTATAAAGCGAATCAAAAACAACTGGGGGGGCTGGGATAGGAGGGGTTAAAAAAAAATGTAACTGCTCTAAAAGTGAAAAAAAGTAATACTGAAATAGACCCCAAACCGATATAGGTTCCTTTTTAAAATGGTGTTAGGATGGTTAGTATATTCTACTCAAAACTGACTGTCATCAACGCCAAGATTGAAGATATTATGTTTCAGGAGCAAATAAGAAGTTAGTGTCTTGAATCCCCCTCATTCCTCACTATGTGTTTTTTTCAGGAGCTTTGCCAGAATGTCCGCACAGGGAAGAGCGGGGGCCAGCAGACCTTCCTGGGCTCCAGGGCCATACGACCACCTCATCAAGGACATTTTCATGGTACGTCCCTCAGAACTTATTGTTTTCGAACATCTCTTGCAGTATTGCAGCAATCTTAAAGCATAAGTTTAGGCGCACACAAATACACCCTTTAGGGCTCCAGATGCGTGTAGATTTTAAGCCGCTGTTGCATCTTAGGACCTGTTATCGACACAAAGAAACAGGACATACACCGATCAGCCATAACATTATGACCACTGAGAGATAAAGCGAATAACCTCTCAGGGCGTTTTTAACCTCAAAAAAAGGGGTTAAAAAGTCCTGTGTTGCGGTGCTTCCAAATTGCTTTTTAGGTGCTTCGGAAGCGCTGCCCATTCATTGGAATGGGCAGGGGCATTTTGGGAGTGCTGTATACAGTGCTCCCAAGCCACCCCAAAAGCTGCTGCTTGCAGGACTTTTTTTCTAACATCCTGCAAGTGCACCACCCGGGTGTGAAAGCACTCATTGCAATGAATGGGAGGCAGTTTTCAGGCGCTTTACAGGCGCTATTTCTAGCGCTAAAACGCCTGAAAACTGCCTCAGTGTGAAAGGGGTCTAAGTGTAAGTATTTGAGTGATTTTGACAAGGGTCAAATTGTAATGGCTAGACAACTAGGTCAGAACGACTCCAATACTGCAGATCTTGTGGGAAGGTCCTGGTCTGCAGTGGTCAGGACCGACCATAAGTGGTCCATGGAAGGAAAACGAGTGTACCGGTGAAAGGGTCATGGGCGACCAAGGCTCATTGCTGCATGTGGGGAGGGAAGGCTGGCCTATGTAGTCTGATCCAATAGAAGAGCTGCTGTAGCTGTATTATTGAAAAAGTTAACGCTGGTTCTGATAGAAAGATGTCAGAACACACAGAGCATCACAGTTTGCTGTGTATGGGGCTGCGTAGCCACAGACCAGTCAAGGAGCCCAGGTTGACCCATGTCCAGAGCCAAAAGCACCTACAATGGGCATGTGAGCATCAGAACTGGGCCATAGAGCAATGGAAAACAAATAGCAAAAAAATAATATAGTGTATACAGTTGTGATACAAGTCATACTGTAATTGAATGTTCTTAAAAATGACCTTTACTTTTCAATCTACAGCTTCCTATAATTTTCTGTAAAATGCAATATGGCAACCTGGAGGCGTTCTGAACATAGAATGTATACAGTACACTCCCCAGAAACATCATTTCCTGCTTGTGTGATTGGCTCACTGATTTTCCCAGAAGTCTGCACTAAGATACAAGTCAGATTTCAGACATCCCCTGCAACAAAAATGTCATTTTTGGTGAAATACTCCTAATAAGAAAATCATGTCTAAAGGGATGCAGGCCCAGCAGCTTTCCTCATTAGTGACCTGGAGCTGATTGATAATTATGAAATCCACTCCCATTAGATTCACTTACCACATGGACACAGACAAACACACACACACAAATCCTTGTAATGTACATAGATCTCCCAGGGGGGAATGTTTTTTTTTTTCTCTCAACAAAAGTGAAGTTACTCTTTAATTGGATGTGACTTTTCTTTATCCAGCTCTGGCTCCGGCTCGCACGGTCCCTCCTGCCAGCATAGACAACACTCCTCCTGACACGGCAGCTCCTCAAATCCCTGAAGAGCTGACTCGAAAAGAGACCTCCAACTATTCCTACCAGCAGATCAACTGCCTGGACAGCATCATCCGGTAAGAAGGGAACAGGAAACCACATGTGCACTGGGAAATATTGTCCTCTCTGTAGTGCTCTCATGTCTTATTTCCTGGTTGGCAGGATCAATTTATACTGGACTTTAGCACAATAAATGAGACCCATTCAGTGAAATCTGGCCTTGTGTCTATTTCTCCTTCACCTATATTCCATCTCCTTTACAGATACCTGGAAAGCTGTAACCTCCCCAGCACATTGAAGAGAAAATGTGGCTCCTCATCGTATGCCTCGTCCACCTCCACCTCAGAGGAGGAGAAACAGAGGACCGGGGAGAGCGATAAGGAAGGTGAGACTGGGGACAGACGCTGGTGCATGTAGCCAAGATTGAGGGGTAGAAATGTTAAAGTCGTATTCTGCTGTTTGCATTTCTTCACAGATCCCTCGGCTGGCCCACCACAGCGGCACGATCTGCCTCCTCCACCCATACCAGCAGCAGTGGGCTCCTCACCTCTGGCTCCTCTGCCTCCTCTACCCCCCAGCAAGGCAGAGAGCGTGGTGTCCATCACTAGCCAAGGAAGCTTCAGCAGCACAATTGTCCATGTGGGAGACAAAAAACCGCCAGACTCGGGTAATTTGCTTAGGGGCCAGTCTACTGCTGAGGATTCGGGGTGGAAGGGACTGGTGGACCAATGCTGAGCAACGGACTTGTGTGCAAAAAAATTCTACGTCTTGTGCTAAAAAGCTTGTATCTTTTTTTTTTTCTTTGTGTGGTGATGCGGGGTCTGTCACTTTGCAGCAGGGCAGATAAGGTGTGACGCTTAATTATTTCAGAAGACTAAAAAAAAAACTAAAAGAAACCAAAGCCGAAAAGTCTAAGTCATACTTGCAATGGGAGCACTTGCTTCGTAAACTAAAGCTACGAACTTGGTTCCTCCCGGTGAAGAGATGGTCATGTGGACCTTGCATGAAAACAAAAGGTCTTCAATACGTAATTACATCGCTCATCTGCCACATCCCTAAGTAGATCTATACCAGGTCAAAAACATTCTGTGAACTTTACTGGCAGTGAAAGGGAAACTCATAGGCCCCTGTTCACACCTGAGCGATTTTCAGCTTGTAAAAGGCTCAGCTCTAAAGCTCCAAAACGCCCAACAAGCAAAATTCCATTCATTTCAATGGTCCCTGTTTACATATGAGCATTCTGTCGCCTGAAGCAAAACGCTTGAAGCTCAAAAAAGTACATGAGCTTCTTTTTTGGCCAGATTACAAAGAGTTTGCAATGCACTTTTACATTTTATAAATGGAAATCTTTTTAAAGGAATAAGTGTGTTGTCTACCTTACCTGCCCTTCCCCATATGTACAAGTGACAGCCAATAAAAAAAAAAAAAAAAAAAAAGAATTCTTCATTCTGATATTATGAACTAATGCCTTCCATTCTTGTGTTTTCTACCCACAGCTGAAATGGTGCCTTTGGAGGAGTCCTCATGCCCAGCAGCCCCACCACCTCCACTGCGACCTCTGGGGCTGACCAAAGAAGTCCTCTTTGCCCACACTCAACGGGAGGAGCAAGCCTTCCTAACCCGCGTACACAACCTCAGCCAGCTGCGGGTGTTTGACCCTGTTCCTGCGGGAGCATGGGAAGAGCAGAGCCAGCGGGGGCCTAGAGGTCAGTTCTCCATCTCCACTGCTACTTTTAGAAGGTTTCAGTCAGCCATATCTTCTCACTTTTTTTTTTTTGCTGACTGTTCTTGTCTCTCCCATTACCCGTGCCTCCAAACACTGTGGTGTAGACATTGTTTTGCAATGTATGTGAGGCTATGGGACAAGGACATCACACTGAAATAATTACTCCTGTCACACCCCAGTATATTATAGTAGGATATATTATTGTATATATTTCTGGGCACTTGTTGCCAGATCTGTACTGGAGTTGCCTACTAAAAAGTGACTCTGTCACTAAAATAGAATTGTCAAAACAATCTTTCCCTGGAAATAAGAACGTAAGTACTTACCTCTCCCATAACCCATGCTGCTGAATGCAACTGTAAGTAATAGGATATCCACCAACCATACAACATACCGTATATACTCGAGTATAAACCGACCCTAATATAAGCCGAGCCGACCTAATTTTACCACAAAAAACTGGGAAAACTTATTGACTCGAGTATAAGCCTAGGGTGAGAAATGTGCAGCTACTGTAAGTGGAAAACAGGTTCAACAATGCCCATTTGCATGCCTCACTGTGCCCATTTGCAGCCTCACTGTGCCCATTTGCAGCCATAGGTCCCCCGAACTTCAAACTCGGTAGTTAAGGGTTCCTAGATGCCCCCTAGCTGCAGCCAAAATTTGGGGTCTCTGAACCCAAAGGGTCCCGAAATGACATTGCTGCTGATGGACACAGTTGACCGACTTTGGGGCCCCATATCTCAAGGCCACTTAGTGCTAGGAACCCCAAATTTGTTGTGCAAAACCCAGTGGAACTAGCACCACAACATATCCAAAGCTGGGGTTCCTAGCACCAAGAGGCCCCAAGATTCGGGGCCCCAAATTCGGTTCGGAAAATGTCGAGCACTTTTCTGCAGCAGAGAATGACATTTTCCGAACCGACTTTGGGGCCCCGTATCTTGGATATGTTGTAGTACTAGTTCCACTGGGTTTGCACACCAAATTTGGGGTTCCTAGCACCAAGTGACCCCGAGATACGGGGCCCCAAAGTCAGTTCGGAAAATGTCATTCTCTGCTGCAGACAAGTGTTTGACTCAAGTATAAGCCGAGGGGGGCATTTTCAGCACAAAAAATGTGCTGAAAAACTTGGCTTATACTCGAGTATATACGGTAAGTAGGAATATAACATCCTTCCCTGGCAAAAAAAAAAATTGGAGTGCAACAAAAAAGTACCATGGGAGGCGTCTTGTCTGGGAGCTGTAGAAAGGGCAGGACACCACCAAACAGGAACCACAGAATGGGTCACCGGCCAAGGTGTCAAACAGTCGTCACCACAGCCAGCCACTCTGCTAGCGACTCCTCTGGCTGTGGTGATGGCTGTTAAGGGCTAGTTTACACTTGCTCCAAAACAAGGCTTCGGACAGGCTTTGTTAAAGCTCTCAGAATGCCAATCATAGCTCCTGTCACTAAATAAAATGGTTAGCTTACAGTCCTGTTTACACCTTGCTTTGTGAGGGCTTCAGTGAGGCTTTGGTGGCGCTTCAATGAGCCTTCGATGAGGCTTCGATGAGCCTTTGGTGGGGCTTCATTGAGGCTTTATGGAGCTTCGATGAGGCTTTGGTGGGGCTTCATTGAGGCTTTATGGGGCTTCGATGAGGCTTTGGTGGGGCTTTAGTGAGGCTTTGGTGGAGCTTCAATGAGCCTTTGGTGGGGCTTCATTGAGCCTGTATGAGGCTTCAGTGGGGCTTCTAGCAAGCTTTAACCTTGTCCAAAGCCTTGTTTTGAAGCAAGTGTAAACTAGCCCTTAATGTGTGTTGAAGCCGAAGCAAGTGTAAATAAGCCCTTACACCGCTGATGTCTGTGGCCTGTTTCTAGGATTTAACCTCAGCTTCTAGCTACCTATTATATGTTTGACACCTTGGCCATTGACCCTCCCCATTGTGTGGTTCCTGTTGTGTGGTTCTCCTGCCCATTCTACAGCTCCCGGACAAGACGCCACCCATGGTACTTTTCCATTGCAATCCATTATTTTTTTTTGCTGGAGAAGGATTTTATATTCCCACTAATGTTTGTGCAGTGTATTGCTGTCTCCCAGGGGCACGCTGGATTATTTGTATCCTGAATATGCAGCGAGGGGATTGTATTGAGCCTTCAGCATTGCTGATACTAAATCCAGGATCTAAGTGGTGAATCCGGTGTTGGCCCTCCTCCCTCTAATGGCTGCTCCCTTAATTAGGAATATTGTTTACATGCCCCTGCTGAGATACTTAGCTATATCTAATATACTTTCTTATTGCTGATTGAACTTTCTCATGCTACCATGACTTGCATAATTTTGCATTCCAATTGAAGATAGAGAGACATATTTCCTTCTCTGTCTCATCTGTGAACCTTGGCCGTGTCCTGAGGAAGCCTAACGGTGAAACGCGTAGAGGGCTCACTGCACAATAATCATTATGTTAAAATTTTCATTGTTTTTTAGATATTGTATTTTTCAATAAATGTATATTTTTTATACTGCTATATCTTCTCCACTGGTTCTTAGCCAAAAAGTCCACTTCCCTGGTAATACTCAGTACTACCTTATTTTGTATCCTCAATGATTTATGGACGTGGCTTATTTTTGGTGCACTTTCCTCTTTTTTTTGTGATCAAATACCACTAAAAGAAAGCTCTATTTGTGGGGAAAAAATGATATAAATTTAATTTGGGTACAGTGTAACATGACCGCGCAATTGTCATTCAAAGTGCGACAGCGCTGAAAGCTGAAAAATGGTTTGGGCAGGAAGGGGGTGAAAGTGCCCTGTATTGAAGTGGTTAAAGCGATATAGTGGGGAGGGAGCTGCACCACAGAAGGTTTTTCACCCTAACCACTCGTCGGACCAGCTGCCGCAGTTGTACTGCGGCAGAATAATACGGCTGGGCGAAACGACGTTATGTAACGTCGCTTCGCCCTGTGGCCACTAGGGGCGCGCGCGTCCGCTGCTCACCCCTGGAGCCGATGCGAGTGCCCGGCGGTCGCGATCACTGCCAGGCTCCCGCAATCGCTGGCAACACACCGAGAACCAGGATCTGTGTGTGTAAACACAGTTTCCGGTTCTCTGAGGAGAGAAGAGACAGATTGTGTGTACATACAAAGTATGAACAGCGATCTGTCATCTCCCCTACACAGTCCCCTCCCCCCTTCAGTTAGAACACACTGAGGGAACACAGTTAACCCCTTGATCGCCCCCTAGTGTTAACCCCTTCCCTGCCAGTGACATTTTTACAGTAATCAGTAGGGGTGCAACGGATCAAAAAACTCACAGTTCAGGTTGTTTCTCGGATCAGGAGTCACGGTTCGGATCGTTTTCAGATCAACAAAAAAAAAAATCTCCCCCACTGTAATAATATATTAGCAGGGTATGGCAGAGTATTGCAGAGTATTGGCAGGGTATTGCTAGAATATTGGCAGGTATTGGCAGAGTATTGCAGGGTATTGCTAGAATATTGGCAGGTATTGGCAGAGTATTGCAGGGTATTGCTAGAATATTAGCAGAGTGTTGGCAGGGCATTGCGGAGTGTTGGCAGGGCATTGCAGAGTATTGGCAGGGCATTGCAGTATATTGGCAGGGCATTGCAGTGTATTGGCAGGGCATTGCAGAGTATTGGCAGGGCATTGCAG
This sequence comes from Lithobates clamitans, assembly GCA_037952925.1. Lineage (NCBI taxonomy): Eukaryota > Metazoa > Chordata > Amphibia > Anura > Ranidae > Lithobates > Lithobates clamitans. The sequence continues at coordinate 51,867 of JBBGZY010003402.1, read as the reverse complement.
AGTATTGGCAGGGCATTGCAGAGTATTGGCAGGGCATTGCAGAGTATTGGCAGAGTATTGTCAGGGCATGGCAGAGTATTGTCAGGGCATGGCAGAGTATTGTCAGGGCATGGCAGAGTATTGTCAGGGCATGGCAGAGTATTAGCAGGGTATGGCAGAGTATTGGCACTGCTGCCATCTGATCTCTCCCCTCCACTGTACAGATCAGTACACAGAGGGGAGAGAGGAACATGTCATGACGCCGGTTTGTTTACAAGTGATCGCTCCGTCATTTGACACAGAGATCACGTGGTAAACGGCCGCCGGGTGTACCAAGATCCGTGGAGCGCATGTGTGCCGATCCGAACAGGCTGAACCGTTCGGATCACGGATCGGTGACGATCCATTGCACCCCTAGTAATCAGTGCATTTTTTAGCACTGACCGCTGTATAAATGCCAACGCTCCCAAAAATGTGTCAAAAGTGTCCGCCATAATGTTGCAGTCCCGATAAAAAATCGCAGATCGCCGCCACTACTAGTAAAAAAAAAAAAACAATAAGAATGCCATAAAACTATCCCCTATTTTGTAGACATTATAACTTTTGCGCAAACCAATCAATATACGCTTATTGCGATTTTTTTTTTTTCTTTTTTTAACCAGAAATATATAGAAGAATATATATCGGCCTAAACAGAGGAAAGGAATTGTTTTTTTATATATTTTTGGGGGATATTTATTATAGCAAAAAGTAAAAAATAATGTGTTTTTTTTCAAAATTGTCACTCTGTTTTTGTTTATAGTGCAAAAAAATAAAAACCACAGTGGTGATCAAATACCACCAAAAGAAAGCTCTACTTGTGGGGAAAAAAAGGACGTCAATTTTGTTTGGGTACAACGTCGCATGACCGCGCAATTGTCAGTTAAAGCGACGCAGTGCCGAATCGCAAAAAGTGCTCTGGTCAGGAAGGGGGTAAAATCTTCCGGGGCTGAAGCGGTTAATGCATAGAATGCATTAAGGTGAAAAACCTTGAGACTTTACAACTCCTTTAAGGAGGGCAAGTTTTCTCAGCTATGTCTGTATTGCTCCTTTCAGTGTTGATTGATCCAGGGCTCTTGCTGAAATTGCGATCCCTGACTCACTGTCAGCTAAGTTCAGCAAATGGGATTCACCACATTTGGCCAATCAGCAGCGGGGGATTAGATGACATGTTGCTTCGCATGATAATTTGGCTCTGTGGGATCTGAATTCTTTCCCCAACCAGACATGCTTGAAGACAGGTGAGGCAGCTACACATGCAAGGAAGGTTTGACTTGACTCTAGGAAAAGATGTCCATTATAGCCATTCAGATTTAGTAATTTGGCTATGAATTGCTTAGATGTTTTCAGAAATCAGTACTTGTTATATGGTCCTGTTTAAATATTTAATAATTTTAATTCTCTTCTACACAGGAACTAAGCCCTCCCGATCCCACCAACACCACCACAGCTCTGCCAGCAACCCTGCCCCCGCATCGCGGGAGGGGACACATAACGGAGGTCGTCGGGGCAAAAGCAGAAAAACCAAAGTAAAGCGGCCAAAGCAATGCATACATTTGTCACCCACTTCCATGCCAACGACCAACCTCCCCGCGGCTCCTCTTCTACCTCCTCCACCTCCAGTTATCCCTGGTTACCCCCTCCCTATGTTCCCCCACCAGCCTCCTGCTCCTGTACCAGCCCCATCCCTCTCGAGATACCCTCTTGTCACACCCATTGTTGCCCTTGTACTCCCCAATTATCTTTTCCAACCTCCCCCAGTGGCACCGCCCTTCTTTCCTGGAGTTCCAGGGTTTCCTACCTTTAATCCCACCGCTGAAATTCCCACCCCAGCCTCTGAAGCCCCTCCTCCCATCCCCATGGCCACCTGCCAACCCCCTCCTCCTCCTTCCCGCTTCTCCTCCCCGCCCCAGCGGCTCCTCCCGTCACGATGCAGCTCTCCGCTCCAGCTTGACCTGCTGCAGATGGAGGATCTGCCGCAGCCCAGTACTGGAGGGGGAGGACCAGGAGGGGAGCTGGAGGAGGAAGGAGGAGCAGCCCCCGGCAGTGCTACAGCTGGAGGGCCAAACCAGGGGACAGGAACTGGAGAAGAAGACAGACAGCTGGAGAACTGCATGGTGATTATTTATATGTTTAAATGCTTCTTTCACATCATCGTTGTGTATAGACATTGATTTTGCTATACTCAGCTCCTCAGCACTGTCATTGCCTTTCCCATCTTGTCCACCCATTACAAATGAGAAAATATAGTGGTAGGAAAAATGGACTTTAACGGCACGTATAGAAAAGTATAACAAAATTTTAATAGTTCATATAAATTACATATGTATAAAGTACACATTTAATAACACACAAACAAATGCACATTGGAAAGGGACCCATTGGTTGACCCGAGGGGAGTACCAATATACACTTCCTGTGGGGCTATTCTTATAGTATCAGGAAAAGCCCACACTGAGGTATGGGATTGTTGGTTAGGTTTTCAAAGGTCAATGAAGAATTAAAATTGCTCTACATGTTTCGACTGAGTGTTGCTTCTTCAGGAGCGTCTGTGTTTCTAATTAGAAGAACACTTCAATTTGAATATGATATAGACCAGTGATGGCGAACCTTGGCACCCCAGATGTTTTGGAACTACATTTCCCATGATGCTCAGGCACTCTGCAGTGTAGTTGAGCATCATGGGAAATGTAGTTCCCAAACATCTGGGGTGCCAAGGTTCACCATCACTGATATAGACAATGAGATGTAAAATTATTGAGGTATATACATGCATGCATATACATAACATTTGAACTCACCACAATTGGTGCTAGAGAGGGTTTCAACGCTCACCCATACCAGATTGATGAAGCAACTGACGCCTGCTAGAGTTGGCACCAAGAAGTGACATACAACTCATTACGCCTAAATCTTTGTAAGCCAGCAAACTTATGGCCTCCAGGATCAGGTTCCACCCTTTACCAGTGAAATCACACTGCTTTGACTGAGGCATGTTGGTAGTGGGAAGGGCCTACAGTTTCCGTTTTGCTTGTTAGGGTCCATTCCTCCTCTAGGGGGCAGTACAACCTGAAGGTTAAAGGCTTCATGTGTCTCATGTGTCTCTTATTGGTGTCCTAGGAAAACAATTTTATGGTGGGTTCAAAAATTCTATTTCTCCCCATCTCCAGGGTGATAATCAGGAGTCCTCGTCACACCACGATGCTCTCTCGAGTTCTAGTGGTCTTCTGGATCTCCTCCTCCAAGAGGATTCCTGCTCTGGCACCGGCTCTGCCGTTTCTGGTACCATGGGCTCTAATGGAGGCAGCACTTCTGCATGTGGCACCAGTGAGATATTTGATTTATTTGTGTTTATCTCTAGGTGAATTGACAACATTGATATGACTGATAAATGAGAAGGCCTAATGCCATGAAGACTCCACTGTGGTGAACTGTAAATAAGCTAAAATGTGGAGTTTTTCCATTCCTGTGTATTCATGCGAGAAAATTATTTTCTTGTCTTGTATAGTGTTTGGGACACACATTTATACCTTTTTGTAAAAATAAAAATAAACTTCAAGCAAACCCGTTATATAAACTAAAAGCCAAACCTACACTCCAGTGCTCTGTGCTTCTAGTGCCTCGCCTTTCCCTGTTCCATGCTCATTATTCAGTAATTGCACACTCTGGCAGCCTCCCTGATGCCCACGAGACCGCGATGGGGGGCCTTGGGATTGGCTGTAGAAGCCCCAAGCAAGGTGTGAGCCATGTCTTGTGCTCTTGTACTTTGAATCACCAGTATTTAAAAAAAAAAAACACACAACACCAGTTATTTCAGTGATTTTATATTAATCGCTTAATTCTTTCTAATCTGTATTCTGATTCTTTGTCCTTTTCTTCTCTTACTCAGGGAGCAGCGAGAGCAGCAATACCAGCAAATACTTTGGGAGCATCGATTCATCGGAGACAGATTTGAGGGTTAAAAAGGCTGAGCGGGAAGAGGCTGAGAGGAAAGTTATCAGATACGTCATGCAGGACCCACTGTGGCTACTGATGGCCAATGCCGACCATGATGTGATGATGTCGTACCAGATCCCTTCAAGGTTAGAACCCTAGGGGGGTTTTATTACATGAATAAGGTCTTTGGACTGTTCTAAAACTGATCTCAGTCAGTTTCTGTTATACTTACTGCTCATGTTGTTTGTTGTACCCACACAGAGACATGGAAAGTGTCCTTAAGGAAGATCGTGAGAAGCTAAAGCAACTCCAGAGAAACCAGCCTAGGTTTAGCGAGGAGCAGAAGAGGGAGCTGGGGGAGGTCCATAGCTGGGTCAGAAGAGGACGATTACCGCACGTCATCAATATCACTGTGAGTGTATACATGTGTATGGAATGCATAGAACATCTGTGATATATATTGCATGACTTCCAGAAAAGAGAGCACGTCTGTAGACTAAAGTTTTTCAAATGGTCACGTTGGCTTTCTTTCATTCCACCGATAATCAATATCACCAGCTCGGTAGTTCCTATATTAGTTTTGTACTCGCCGTAACATTTCTTTTCTTGGAGTCCATTGGGGCAAATAGAAAGTCTTAATGCTTGAGTTATACAGCTGCCTACAGGAGGAGTGTACACTGGCAAACAAAAATCTGTAGGCCAGTCCAGGATGACTCCTCCCACTACTAGCACGCCTTCATTTTTTTAGCTAAGAAGTACTGAGAGCATTATAAGACTTTACATAGGGGTGGGACCTGGGCTGTTCAACAGACTCCAAGAAAAAGATTTTATGCAGAGTACAAAATCCCATTTTCTTTCTCATCTCGGGTCTCGGAGCACAGGAATTCCCAACCTTTAAAACGCCCAAAAGCAGCACAGATGAGGTATTAAAGGTGCGCGGACCCTGACCAGGCTACTCACCAAGTGGCTGTTCAGAGACAAGGCAAGTGCTTAAGCAATGCCAAAGGCTCTGGACCCAGAAAACGCTCTGTAACGAATCGTTCCACACTCCACTCGAGTGCTTTCATCATATACCGCTTCCTCCCAGTCTGAATATAGATATCAGATATTCCAAACCGCTCACAACAAAGACAATACAAACTGTAACCAGAAACCTAATTAACATGAGCTAGTTATCTAATCATTTACCCAGACTTGGTGACTCAGATAGGACCTTTCAGGGTAGACTTGCCGTCTCCTCACTCAACTTACAATACACAGAAGTATAAACGCATCCCCCCAATAGTTTGTTAGGAGACAAAGGTGTGTTAATGAGCACAATAAACTATTGGGTGAAAGACACAGGCTTTCCAGATCTCATTAATCAGCATTCCTTTCACATACATCTGTTCACTGAGTCCCAAGCTGGCGGAGACCATCATGGCTTCCTTAATAATGTCCTTTTGCATTACATAACAGAATATCTTCCTAAATGCTTGTAGCTCCCTCAAATGCCAGGGCCCATAGTCGGTAGGCAAGAGGCTAGCATTCAGTCCCCTCCAAAAGCCTCTTTCCTGATTGAGTCTGTCACACTTTCCACAGCTAACTTTCTAGTAGAAAGCATCCTATGTGAAGCCCTGTGCCTGAAGGTAATTTCCAGGCTCTCTAGTCAATGTCTAATCCATCAAAATCTGGCCACAGTGCTCCAAACGCTGGTGGTAAATAAAGAGAACAAGCCACAGACGGGCAATTGTAAGAAGCTGCAACTCCAATCTTAAAAGTACAACTAAAGGCAAAACTTTTTTTTTTGGATAGCATAGAGAGGGATTAGAACATCTGTCAGCTTTTATTGCCGTCTGTGTCCCCATTAGGGAGATGCACCCTCTCTCCATGTCACGTTTATCATTATCAGTGAAAGTAAAGAAATTCCCAAACTTTGAGTTGTCCCCAGAACAATAATAGAGGGTAAATCTTCCAATGGGGACATTAATTCATGTGACCCTGGTGACAACCAAGAATTCCCTCAGTTTGGAGGATTTTCCTCTCACTTCCTGTTTTGGCTGTGGATCAGAAAGGGAAATAAAATCTCCCCAATGGGACACAGATGGAAAAAAAAATCTCGACAGGGTTATAACCCTCCAAAATGAAAAAAAGTTTTGCCTTTAGTTTTACTTTAACCACTTCCAACCCAATGACGTCATATGATGTCATCGACTTTAAGTGGGGATATCTGAATGATTCCTGCAGCTACAGGCATCATTCAGATATCTGCTTTTAGAGCCTGCGATTCCCTGCAGCATAAGAACAATCATAGTGGCTGTTCGGCCACTTGATTGTTCTTACAGGCAGCGGGAGGAGGCAACTTCTTCCGGCTCACCCGTACAAGGGAGAAGGAATCGGTCCATGCTGGAAGTTTACCATAGAGAATCCGGGGGACCATCTGTAAACGACGTTCAAACCACACATGTGAGGTATTGGCGCAAATGTTAGAGCGAGAGCAATAATTCTAGCGCTAGACCTCCTCTGCAACTAAACAGGTAACCTGTAAAAAAATTGAAAGTGTCGCCTATGGGGATTTTTAAGTATCGAAGTTTCCACCATTCCCATTCCACGAGTGTGTGCAATTTCAAAGAGTGACATCTGTTGGGTATCTTTTTACTGGGCCTAACATCATCTTTCACATTATGCCAAAAATTTGGGCTAACTTTTTACTGTTTTTTTTTTTAATGCATAAAAAAAGTTTCTTTTCCCCAAAAAACGTGTTTGAAAAATTACTGCGCAAATACCGTGTGAGAGAAAGAGTTGCAACGACCACCATTTTATTCCCTAGGGTTTCTGCTAAAAAAAACCCCACACATAATGTTTGGGGGTTCTGAGTAATTTTCTAGCAAAAAAAATTATGATTTTTACATGTAGGAGAGAAATTGGCCTGGGTGGCAAGTGGTTGAGTTGTTGAAACATTGCGGTCTTATCTTCAGAATGGCAGTGTGTGCTGTTATTCAGTTGTATTCTCTCCCTGTTCGATCAAACACTTCAGCCCAGGGTCAGGCTTAGAGGCCTCTCTCCTGCCCGCTTAGGGTTGATAACTGATATATATATATATATATATATTAATATAAAATATTATATTATTAAAAAAAAAAAAATATATATATATATATACACACATATACATTTATATATATAGATATATATATTTATATATATATATATATATATATATATATATATATATATATATATATATTTTTATATATATATATATATACACATTTTTATATATATATATATATGTAAATGTTTGTATAGGTACATATTGCATATACCAATAGCAGGTGATTTTACAGGGGAAGGGGTCTTGACATTATAAGTGACCCTTGCACAGTCTGATTTAAGCGATTTAAAGCAAAGTTCCACTCGTTTTTCAGTTTATTAAAAGTCAGCAGCTACAAAAAAATGTAGCTGCTGACTTTTAATAAACAGACACTTACCTGTCCCACGGTCCTGCGATGCGGATGCCCGAAGCCTCGCTCCTCTCAGCGGCTCCTTCATTGCAAATGTGGGCCGTGACAGTTTGCAGTTTCACAGCCGGGCGCGTGCTGCACATACGTGAGTCGCGCTGCGCTCTCCTAGTTGTCAGGCAATCTTCTTGGATCTGTGACGTGTCCCTGGAGATTGCAGAGAGGGAGGGGCCACCTAGGGGGAGAGGAGGAGTCGCCTAGGTGGCAAGAGGACGGAAGGAGGAAGTGGGGCATGAAGTGCCTGTCAAAACCAGGTACCCCCCCCAAAAAAAAGGACATGTCAAATGTAAGGGGGCGCGAGGAGTGCTTAAAGCGGAAGTTGCACTTTTGGGTGGATCTCCGCTTTAATGGGTTGAGTTGATTCGCTGTTTCTGAATAATGATTGTTTATGTCCTCTCCAGGCCTGCACGGGTTGCTCTCCGGATGCACCTCCATATGAAGAAGACCTGGACCTCTCAATAATGATGGAAGAGGGAGGGGAGTGCACAGAGGGGGGAGAAGAGGCCAGGGCTAAAACGACAACGACGACGGCCAGCTGAAAAGCCTCCTTGCTTCTTCTGAGCTGATCAGTGACAATCCTAAGCTGCCTTATAGACAATCTTGCCAGTGATTCACTCGATAGAACTGCTGGAGCGCCCACGCACTGCCGCTGGGAGGGGCTGGAAGATGGACCAAGCTGCAAAAGGTGACATTTCCCCTCTCCTCCGCTCTGATTCAGCCGCAGTGGATTTCAACAATCCTAAGTTTGGGTTTCGCAGGACCCCTAAGTGCTATCCTTGTGGGCTACAAAATAGACTAGATGGCTTAACCATGCCACCATTGTGAAGAATGAAAGGGATCGGATGAATGTTTATTTTTTCCTATATATATTTTTGTAAAGTTTTAATTTATCATCTTGTGAAAGATAGGGGAAAGAAAATGCTTTATGTTGTTTTGGGCTGCTGGTCAACGTGTCGTTGTCCGCTGTTCGTACAGTTTTTGTAAATAAAGATCTGTTGTTTTTTCATTCCTTACAAATGTGGAGTAAGTCATTGCTGCAAGCCTTTGCTCCACTTACCCTTTTTAAGGGCTACATGGATGTCAGACTCAGAAAAGGTTAAATCGATGCCGCTACAAGGAAGAAGCTTTTTAGGAAAAGTGGACACACATATACCATGGAGGAGATTTACAAAAACTCGTGCACACAGAATCTTTTACAGCTGTGCATGGTGACCAATCAACTTCCAGCTTTTATTGGCAAAGCTTAAAGTGATTGTAAAGTCTCGTTTTTATTCCTATAAAAATAACAAAACATGGTGTTCTTACCTCCTCTGTTGCTGTGGATTTCAACAGAGCCGCCTGGATCCTCCTCTTCTCGGGTCCCCCTTTGCTGCTCCTGGCCCCTCCCTCCTGTTCAGTGCCCCCACAGCAAGCAGCTTGCTAGGGGGGCACCAAAACTGAGTCACCGATCTGTCTGTCCATTCGGACACAGAGCCCCGGCCCCGCCCTCTCTCTCCCCCGATTGGCTAGCTGACTTTGACAGCAGCAGGAGCCAATGGCGCCTCTGCTGTGTCTCAGCCAATCAGGAAGGAGAATCTGGATGGCTGAGACACTCATGGACATTGCTGGACAGAGAGGGACCTCAAGTAAGTGTTAGGGGGGCTGCTGCACACAGAATGCATAAAAAAAACTTCTGCCTTTACAACTCCTTTAATTGAACAAGCTGAAGTTAGAAGCTGCAGGGGGATGTCATCAGGGCCGTCTTTAATTTTGATTGGGCCCTGGGCAAACATTTTCTTGGGGCCCCCCCTCCATTCTGAGACATACAAAAAATAGCAGGTAGACTCAAAATCAGTTTACTGCAGCAGATCACGCAGCGATTGCAATTGTTTGCCAGAGGTTACAGCCTATCATTACTGCTCAATGGCTGGTTTCTAGAGGTTACAACACATAATTTCTGCTTGCCGATTGGTTGCTAGAGGTTAATGTAGATTATTAGCGCTCACTAATTGGTTGCTAGGGGTTACAGCACATCATTAGCACTTACTGATTGGTTGCTAGAGATTAAAGCAGATCACTACTGTTTGCTGATTGGTTGCTAGAGGTTCATGCACATCATTACCTCTCACTGAGCAGTGGAGCAATCCCAAATAATTGAGCAAGTAAAGGGGCACATTATTACACATACTACAGGAGAGGTTCAGAGACTGCGGACATACTGCAGAAGACAATCAGAGACTGCGGACATACTGCAGGAGACAATCAGAGACTGAGGACATACTGCAGGAGACAATCAGAGACTGAGGACATACTGCAGGAGACAATCAGAGACTGCGAACATACTGCAGGAGATTACCAAAGACTGCGGACATACTGCAGGAGCTAATCAGAGACTGCGCACATACTGCAGGAGACAATCAGAGACTGCAGACATACTGCAGGAGACAATCAGAGACTGCGGACATACTGCAGGAGATTACCAAAGACTGCGGACATACTGAAGGAGACAATCAGAGACTGCGGACATACTGCAGGAGACAATCAGAGACTGCGGACACACTGCAGGAGACAATCAGAGACTGCGCACATACTGCAGGAGACAATCAGAGACTGCGCACATACTGCAGGAGACAATCAGAGACTGCGGACACACTGCAGGAGACAATCAGAGACTGCAGACATACTGCAGGAGACAATCAGAGACTGCGGACACACTGCAGGAGACAATCAGAGACTGCGCACATACTGCAGGAGACAATCAGAGACTGCGCACATACTGCAGGAGACAATCAGAGACTGCGGACACACTGCAGGAGACAATCAGAGACTGCAGACATACTGCAGGAGACAATCAGAGACTGCGGACACACTGCAGGAGACAATCAGAGACTGCGGACACACTGCAGGAGACAAGCAGAGACTGCGGACATACTGCAGGAGACAATCAGAGACTGCGGGCATACTGCAAGAGACAATCAGAGACTGCGGACATACTGCAGGAGACAATCAGAGACTGCGGACATACTGCAGGAGACAATCAGAGACTGCGGACATACTGCAGGAGACAATCAGAGACTGCGGACATACTGCAGGAGACAATCAGAGACTGCGGACATACTGCAGGAGACAATCAGAGACTGCGGACATACTGCAGGAGACAATCAGAGACTGCGGACATACTGCATGAGACAATCAGAGACTGCGGACATACTGCAGGAGATTACCAAAGACTGCGGACATACTGCAGGAGCTAATCAGAGACTGCGCACATACTGCAGGAGCTAATCAGAGACTGCGCACATACTGCAGGAGACAATCAGAGACTGCGCACATACTGCAGGAGACAATCAGAGACTGCGGACATACTGCAGGAGACAATCAGAGACTGCGGACATACTGCAGGAGACAATCAGAGACTGCGGACATACTGCAGGAGATTACCAAAGACTGCGGACATACTGCAGGAGACAATCAGAGACTGCAGACATACTGCAGGAGACAATCAGAGACTGCGGAAATACTGCAGGAGACAATCAGAGACTGCGGACATACTGCAGGAGACACTCAGAGACTGCGGACATACTGCAGGAGACAATCAGAGACTGCGGACATACTGCAGGAGACAATCAGAGACTGCGGACATACTGCAGGAGCTAATCAGAGACTGCGCACATACTGCAGGAGCTAATCAGAGACTGCGCACATACTGCAGGAGACAATCAGAGACTGCGCACATACTGCAGGAGACAATCAGAGACTGCGGACATACTGCAGGAGACAATCAGAGACTGCGGACATACTGCAGGAGACAATCAGAGACTGCGGACATACTGCAGGAGATTACCAAAGACTGCGGACATACTGCAGGAGACAATCAGAGACTGCAGACATACTGCAGGAGACACTCAGAGACTGCGGATATACTGCAGGAGACAATCAGAGACTGCGGACATACTGCAGGAGATTACTAGAGACTGCGGACATACTGCAGGAGACAATCAGAGACTGCGGACATACTGCAGGAGACAATCAGAGACTGCGGACATACTGCAGGAAACAATCAGAGACTGCGGACATTATACAGGGGATGGTCAGAGAACTTTCAGCAATGCACAGCTTTACAGTTAAATAACACAGCTCAGGGTTTAAACAGTCAGGCATTTTATGGTTGTAAGGACATACCTGGCCAGCCAAACTCACTACATACATTCAGGACTGTGGGCGGGGCTTTCACTCTCTGCTCTCACTAAAGCAGCTGGGAGCTCCACTGATGCTTTGTTGGGGGGCCCACATCACCTGTGAATTGTCGCCCCGATTACAGCTTTGCAGAGCCCACAGAGCACATGGGAGGATGTATTCCGCGCTAGCCAGCTGAGAGGGGCGGGGCCGGGAGCTACACTGACGCTCTGACCCCGCCCACGTGCAGCCTGTGTACTGGGAATAGAGCGCCTGTGGTGAGAGCCAGTGATTGGAGTGGGAGTGTCATTGGAGCTTCCAGCCCCGCCCCCGGACCTCTGTATTTACCAGCCAGTATAGAGGGGGCAGGGCCAGAAGCTCCACTGACACTCGCACTCCGATCACTGGCTCTCACTACAGAAGCTAGTACCGAGTACACAGGCTGTACGTGGGCGGGGTCACAGCGTCAGTGGAGCTCCCGGCCCCGCCCCCTCTCAGCTGGCTAGCGAGGAATATATCCTCCCGTGTCCTCTGTGCGCTCTGCAAAGCTGTGATCGGGGCCCCAATTCACGGGTGATGTGGGCCCCCCAACAAAGATTGGGCCCAGGGCAAGTGCCCCGTTTGCCCTGCGCTAAAGACGGCCCTGGATGTCATAAGTGAGGGATGGAGACAGCTTAAGCTACCCATTGGCTGAGGAGGCAGCAGGGGGTGGTGCAGATTAGCCTACAGGCTGCACCGCCTCCCACTGCCTCCTCAGCGAATTGGTCTGCTGTCCATCACTACAATTTTAAGTTCATCCTGTGGGCTTCCTTTGAGTACAGATGCCGGCTGGAGCAGTGACTCTGATGCGGGGAGAAGCCTGTAGACAAGCTGCTGAGTGCCCTGTCAGCGGTGACCCCTGTCCTTTCTCTTGTCTGCCGTGACCCCTGTCCTCTCCTTCCAAATGTGACCCCCCCGTCCTCTCTCCTTCCAGAGGTGACCCCCCGTCCTCTCTCTCCTCCCAGAGGTGACCCCCCGTCCTCTCTCTCCTCCCAGAGGTGACCCCCCGTCCTCTCTCTCCTCCCAGAGGTGACCCCCAGTCCTCTCTCTCCTTCCAGAGGTGACCCCCCGACCTCTCTCTCCTTCCAGAGGTGACCCCCCGTCCTCTCTCTCCTTCCAGAGGTGACCCCCCGTCCTCTCTCTCCTTCCAGAGGTGACCCCCCGTCCTCTCTCTCCTCCCAGAGGTGACCCCCCGTCCTCTCTCTCCTTCCAGAGGTGACCCCCCGTCCTCTCTCTCCTTCCAGAGGTGACCCCCTGTCCTCTCTCTCCTCCCAGAGGTGACCCCCCGTCCTCTCTCTCCTCCCAGAGGTGACCCCCAGTCCTCTCTCTCCTCCCAGAGGTGACCCCCCGTCCTCTCTCTCCTCCCAGAGGTGACCCCCCGTCCTCTCTCTCCTCCCAGAGGTGACCCCCCGTCCTCTCTCTCCTTTCAGAGGTGACCCCCCCTGTCCTCTCTCCTTCCAGAGGTGATCCCCCCATCCTCTCTCCTTCCAGAAGTGACCCCCTCGTCCTCTCTCTCCTTGAAGACGTGACACCTGTCAGCGGTGACCCCTGTCCTTTCTCTTGTCTGCCGTGACCCCTGTCCTTATTCTTTTCTGCCGTGACCCCTGTCCTCTCCTTCCAAATGTGACCCCCCCAGTCCTCTCTCTCCTTCCAAATGTGACCCCCCCGTCCTCTCTCCTTCCAGAGGTGACCCCCCATCCTCTCTCCTTCCAGAGGTGAGCCCCCATCCTCTCTCTCCTCCCAGAGGTGACCCCCCATCCTCTCTCTCCTCCCAGAGGTGACCCCCCATCCTCTCTCTCCTCCCAGAGGTGACCCCCCGTCCTCTCTCTCCTTCCAGAGGTGACCCCTCATCCTCTCTCTCCTCCCAGAGGTGACCCCCCGTCCTCTCTCTCCTCCCAGAGGTGACCCCCCGTCCTCTCTCTCCTTCCAGAGGTGACCCCCCGTCCTCTCTCTCCTCCCAGAGGTGACCCCCCGTCCTCTCTCTCCTCCCAGAGGTGACCCCCCGTCCTCTCTCTCCTCCCAGAGGTGACCCCCCGTCCTCTCTCTCCTTTCAGAGGTGACCCCCCCGTCCTCTCTCCTTCCAGAGGTGACCCCCTCGTCCTCTCTCTCCTTGAAGACGTGACACCCCCCCCCCCCGTCCTCTCTCTCTCCTTCCAGAGGTTACCACCCCTCCTCGCTCTCCTTCCACAGGTAACCCCCCCAAAGAATGTGTTCGCACTTAAATTATCCAGACACCATACTTGATATGGTGTCAGGATGATTGAATCAAATTATTTATATTACTACCTTGTAATATATAATAAGAGTTCAACTCGCCATAATGCAGAATCAGTGGGAACCCTGAGCTTGTCACTTGCCACCAGATGCAGCTTGTCACCATCACCTACCAACAGATGCAGCATTGCCACTTACTACCGGATGCAGCGTGTCACTTGCCACCACCGTCTTTAATATTGATTGGACCCTGGGCAAACATTTTCTTGGGCCCTCCCGAATCCACTTATCAATTTGCGGGCAGTGTGGGCAGCTGCTTTGGGCCTCACTACAATGACTGGTGCCCGGGGCAGCTGCCCCTTTTACCCAGTGTTAAAGATGGCCCTGTATGTTCCTATATAAGAAGGGCACTTGCCCATTCAATAAAGCAATATGACAGCCCTTATGAAGGTATATAATAAATTAACACATACGACAATATACAGTAATTTTCCATATAAATATATTAGATCATCTTTAACAAAGAAAAAATATTGCTTTGTAACAAAAATATACATTCAGTAGAATTCCTGATTAATCTAGAAGAAAACACACATCTGGAAGGCACGCAGATTTAACTGGCACACGACTGGCGCTCTCTGATCAGACAACACAAGTCGCGGGGCTCCACTTCCTGCAGATGCAGACAGGTCAGAGTGGGAGGTGGCGGCACTTGGGTCACGTAGTCTCTGTCCCCGCGGGTGAATCTGGTAAGCTGGGCCGCTGCGGGGGAGGGGAAACAAAGTATGCACCAATCATTTTAAAGTACAGAGCGGAAGACGGAACATCTAAATGGACCGGCAAAAGGATCCAAAAAAAAAAAAAAAAAAAAAAAAAAAGAACTGTAAACTATAAAATTGTCATTACAATGTTCCACCTTTGTCACTCATATTCACCTTGCTGTACCCTTCTGGCCCCATCTATTTCCTCAAACTTAAAGCTGCACTAAACCCTCCTACCCTTTCAAGTCATGGAAGCTGCCATCTTGGCCTCTGTTTGATCTTCAACTGCCATGGTGCTGCACATGTGATCAGCTATGACATCAGACATTTAATGGTTTGACAGTTTTGTTGAGAGCACAAGCAAATGTGACAGTTCGCTTTCCCGCCATGCTGGGAATGTAACTGTTTTTTTGAAACCCTTAAATTGATGGGTTTAGTTCCTCTTTAAGGCCCCGTTCACACTGAGGCTTTTTTCAAGCGCTTTAGCGCTAAAATTACCGCCTAAATACCGCATGGAAAAACGCCCCCCATGTATCTCAGTGTAACCTTTCACACTGAGGCGTTGTGCTGGCTGTGCGTTGGAAAAAATCCTGCAAACAGCTTTTTTGGAGCATCTTTGGGGCGCATAAAATAGCACTGTAAAAACGTCTATCCCAATTGAAATGAATGGGAAACGCTGTAAAACCTCAGTAATACCGCTTTAAAAACGTCAAGAAACTGTGGGGATGATCACATGACTGCATGGTCACATGGTCAGGTTTGCTAACGCTTAAAAAACGCTATAAAAACACGATTAAAACGCATGGGCTAACGTGGCAAAAACGCGGTAATAATGCTCATCGTTTTTACCGCGGTTTTGCAACGCCTCAGTGTGAAAGTAGCCTAAGTGTCTGCTGCAGTGAAACTACGCACATGTAAAGCCACTTTCTTGTACAAAATGGCTGCTGGAATGACCCCAACTTGATTTTAACTGTCAATTGTACATAGCCTACCCCAGTGGAAGTTACATAAACCTCAGAAGAAAAGCCGATCATACATAGATTTTTTTTTTTTTATAATAAGGTAGAAGTTAAAGCGGAACTTTACCCATAACAACTTGATGAAAACTATTGTTCTTTAGCAAGGAACATACATTCCACATGAATAATGATGCTACTAAAATGAATGTGTGCTGTAAATTGCCTCCAGCATTGCTCTTGTTTCTTCTTGCTGGAGGCGGCCATTTTTGCTGAAGCCCAGAGCTCCTGAGCAGCAGTAAATAAATAAAGTGGAACTAAACCCATCAATGTAACGGTTTCAAAATACAGTTGCTAACTGTCACATTTGCTCGTGCTCTCAACCAAACTGTCAAACCATCAAATGGCTGAAGTCATAACTGATCACATGTGCAGCACCATGGCAATTGCAGATCAAACAGAGGCCTAAGATGGCAGCTTCCTTCGCTGAAAAGGTTAGGAGGGTTCAGTCAAATACTATGTTTAATCCTGCTTCCACCCCCATTCTATACCTATTATAACTACCCTTCAAAAAGAAAGTTGTCTAGACTTACCTATGCTGAGGGTGCTCCGGTTCGGCCACATGATCTCCCCAGCAGTCAGTTGTAGTGAAGAGGAGAGATCACCGACAATGGTTGCACAGCCTGGGTGAAGACGTTATTCACAGGCTTACTATGGGGCATCCATTGTTTGCTGTCCCTCCTCTACATTGAAGCTGCTGCTGTGAGCCAATTGTGATTAGACCCAAATTTCCTCAGAATAGGTAAGTATATACATACTTTCCTTTACAGAGTAAGTAGAACAGGCTTAGAATGGGGGTTGGAGCAGGTTTTACTACTTGCCGACCAGCCGCCGCCCGTTTTACTGCGGTAGAATGGCACGACTGGGCAAAACGATGTTATGTTACGTAGCTTCGACCTGTGGCCACTAGGGGCTGCTCGCCCCCCGAGCCGATGCGAGTGCCCGGCGGGCGCAATGACCGCCGGACTCCCGCGATCGCTCGTGACAGACTGAGAACCAGGATCTGTGTGCGTAAACCCACAGATCCCGGTTCTCTGAGGGGAGAAGAGACTGATCGTGTGTTCATACACAGTACACACATCTGTCATCTCCCCTAGACAGTCCCACCCCCCTTTGGTTAGAACACACACTAGGGAACACAGTTAACCCCTTGATCGCCCCCTAGTGTTTAACCCCTTCCCTGCCAGTGACATTTTTACAGTAATCAGTGCATTTTTATAGCGCTGATCGCTGTAAAAATGACAATGGTCCCAAAAATGTGTCAAAGTGTCTGATGTGTCCACCATAATGTTGCAGTCCCGATAAAAAAAAAAAAAAAAAAATCACAGATCGCCCAGACCATTACTAGTAAAATAAAAAATAATAATAAAAATGCTATAAATCTATCCCCTATTTTGTAGACGCTATAACTTTTGCGCAAACCAATCAATATACGCTTATTATATTTTTATTACCAAAAATATGTAGAAGAATACGTATCGGCCTAAACTGAGGAAAACTTAGCTTTTTTAAAAAAAAAATGGGGTTATTTATTATAAACTGCTGCACACCACGGGAGCACGCCCGCGGGTCCCGCAGACTCGATGTCTGCTGGCGACCCGTAATCGCGATACACAGAGACGGGAATCCGCCTATGTAAATAAGGTGGATCCCCGTTCTGTCAGGGGACATCATGGAGATCTGCTGTTCCCAGTGATCAGGAACAGCGATCTCTGTGGTGTTCTATACAGTTACAACACACCCAGGGAACACAGTTAACCCCTTGATCGCCCCCTAGTGTTGGAGCTGAAGTGGTTAATACAGCACTGCAAAGGCAACTTTTTAAAGTGACTTAAAGTGGACCCTCAAAAAGGGAAGATTTGTTTTTTTTTATAGGGAACATAGAGAGCGTGTGGAAGCAGTGTTCTCTTTGCAGAGCTCCAACATGCTCCGTTCTGAGTCAGACCTAAAAGCTTCACAATCAGCAGGAAACGTGACCTTTACCATTGGTGAGCTCTAGCTCCCACTCAGCAGGGGGATTGTCAGACCTCAGTAGAGAGACCACTACTTCCACACATAGAGCAAGGGCCCATCTCTGTTGCATGTCTCAGGCAATCGGCTTTAGCAGTTTTTTTAAGAAAAACAAAGACTTTGCATACCTGGAAATGTAATTATCTTCAACCCATTACATAGTAGATAAGGTTGAATAAAGACAATAGTCCATCCAGTTGAACCTGTGTAGGTGTTATGTGCGTCAGTGTCTATAATTAGTTATATGTTGTGTTCTTTAAGATGCACATCCAAGAGTCTTTTAAAAATATCCATACTCCCCGCAGCCACCACCAATTGTGGAAGAGTGTTCCACAGCCTTATAGCCCAACAGTAAAAACCCCCTGCGCAGTTTAAGGTTAAACCGCTTCTCCAATCTCATTGTGTGGCTCTGTGTCCTCTTACACTCCCCGAGACTGAATAGCTTTTTTGCTATGCTGGGATCACCATTGAGGTACAGTTGTGCTAAGCTTACATACCCTGGCAGAATTTCTGATTTCTTGGCCATTTTTCAGAGAATATGAATGATAACACAAACTTTTCTTTCACTTATGGTCAACAGAAACTACCAAAATGACCCTGATCAAAAGTTTACATACCTCAGTTCTTAATACGGTGTATTGCCCCCTTTAACATCAATGACAGTTTGAAGTCTTTTGTGGTATTTGTGGACGAGGCTCTTTATCTTCTCAGATGGTAAAGCTGCCCATTCCTCTTGGCAAAAAGCCTCCAGTTCCTGTAAATTCTTGGGCTGTGTTGCATGAACTGCACGTTTGAGATCTCCCCAGAGTGGCTCAATGATATTGAGGTCAGGAGACTGAGATGGCCACTCCAGAACCTTCACTTTATTCTGCTGTAGCCAATGGCAGGTCGACTTGGTCTCCTGTTTTGGATCATTGTCATGTTGGAATGTCCAAGTATGTCCCATGCACAGCTTCCTGGCTGATGACACAAATGTTCCTCCAGTATTTTTTGATAACATACTGCATTCATCTTGCCATCAATTTTTACCAAATTTCCTGTGCCTTTGTAGCTCACACATCCCCAAAACATCAGCGATCCACCTCCATGTTTCACAGTAGGAATGGTGTACCTTTCATCATAGGCCTTGTTGTCTCCTCTCCAAATGTAGCGTTTATGGTTGTGGCCAAAAAGCTCAATTTTGGTCTCATCACTCCAAATGACTTTGTGCCAGAAGGTTTGAGGCTTGTCTCTGTGCTGCTTGGCGTATTGTAAGCGGGATACTTTGTGGCATTTGCGTAGTAATGGCTTTCTTCTGGCAACTCGACCATGCAGCTCATCTTTCTTCAAGTGCCTCCTTATTGTGTATCTTGAAACCGCTACACCACATGTTTTCATAGAGTCCTGTATCTCACCTGAAGTTATTTGTGGGTTTTTCTTTGCATCCTGAACAATTTTCCTGGCAGTTGTGGCTGAAATTTTAGTTGGTCTACCTGACCGTGGTTTGGTTTTACCAGAACCCCTCATTTTCCACTTCTTGATTAGAGTTTGAACACTGCTGATTGGCATTCTCAATTCCTTGGATATCTTTTTATATCCCTTTCCTGTTTTATACAGTTCAACTACCTTTTCCCGCAGACCATTTGACAATTCTTTTGCTTTCCCCATGACTAAGAATCCAGAAACGTCAGTGCAGCACTGGATGAAAGATTCAAGGGTCTGTCAGGAGTCCAGAAACTCATTGACCTTTTATACACACACACTAATTACAAGCAAACAGATCACAGGTGAGGATGATTACCTTTAATAGCCATTCAAACCCCTTTGTGTCAACTTGTGGGCATGTTATCAGGCCAAAATCACCAGGGTATGTAAACTTTTGATCAGGGTCATTTGGGTAGTTTCTGTTGCCATCTTGATTTAGTAAACACGGTTGGTTGATAGTAAATGGCTTCAGCCAAACACTAACCATGAGTGAAAGAAAAGTTTTTGTGTTATCATATTCTCTGAAAAATGGCCAAGAAATCATAAATTCTGCCAGGGTATGAAAACTTATGAGCACAACTGTATTTGTAAATCGCTATCATGTCCCCTCTCAAGCATCGCTTCTCCAGTGAGAATAAATTTAGTGCTTGTAGACTTAATTGAGGTTCTCCAGTCCCCTTATTAACTTCGTTGCCCTTCTTTGGACTCTCTCCAACACATCCCTTCTGAGGGCTGGTGACCAGAACTGGACGGAATACTCCAGATGTGGCCTAACCAGAGTTTTATAAAGTGGCAGGATTATCCTTTTATCTCTGGAGTAAATCCCCTTTTTTATGCATGCTAATATTCTGCCAGCTTTGGTAGTTGCAACTTGGCACTGCATGTTATTGCTCTACTATATTGTCTAATATAATACTCATATATTGTCATCTACTAGGACCCCCAGATCCTTCTCCATCCTTGATTCCCCCAGGAGGTTCTTCCTCCAGTGAGTAGTTTGCTTTTATGTTTTTTGCCCTCAAATGCATTACTTTACATTTCTCCACATTAGACCTCATTTGCCATGTAGTTGCCCACTCCATTATTTTGTTCAGGTCTTTCTGTAAAATTTCAATCTGCTGATGTGAAGTTATTGCCCTGCAAAAACTGAGATTGCACCATTTATCCCATCCTCTATATCATTTATAAATAAACTGAATAGAATTGGTCCCAGGACAGAACCTTGGGGTACCCCACTTACTCCTTCAGACCATTCTGAGTATACGTTATTTATCACCACCCTTTGGACACACCCCCGTAACCAGTTTTTTACCCAAGCACAAACCTTATGGTCCACGCCTGCGGACCTCAGCTTGTAAATTAAGCGTTTATGAGGAACTGTATCAAATGCTTTTGCAAAATCCAGATACACCACATCCACAGATTGGCCTGGCAGGAACGACCCTTCGTAAACCCATGCTGATTACTACTAATTAATGCAGGCTGTACGCATGTATGTGGCAGCATGATGATGGGCTTTTACACACTGAGCTGCTACATACATGTATACAGCCGATGTCCCTTGTTTGTGCAGCGAGGGCACTCAGTGTTTACAGCTACCGGTCACTGGAACAGGTGGAGCAATAGTCCGGAATAAAATTGAAGCAGGAAAATTCTCACCCCACAGGTATGGATCTACTCCAGGTGTAAACTCGATTGTCTCCCAAGATAAAGAGCCCCAGGTGCTGGCTAGTGCTGATTCATATTGAAGGTGGATGAGAAAATCCGGACAGCCAATCATCTAACGCGTTTGGCACTTATGCTAAGTGCTTACTCATAGCTCATGAGCTATGAGTAAGCACTTAGCATAAGTGTGAAACGCGTTAGCTGATTGCCTGTACTTTCTGCCACAGTGTTTTGTATGCTATATGCTCATGAATTTATAATAAATACATTTTTGAACTACATCTTCCTGGAGTGCGGCTGTCCGGATTTTCTCATCCACCTTCAACACTGGAATAGGTGGGGCAGGATCCCGATCACGTGATCACTGACAGCCAATCACAGTAATCACATGGCCAGGAAGCCCGTGTGACACCGCTGGCGTTACAATCTTTAAACGCTAACTTCACCTTTTGCACCATGTTATTCGACGTTATTAATTTACATAAATCTGTGAATGAATGAACTACAAGTCCCAACAGTCACTACAATGGTTGGACTTGTAGTTGTCAATGGAACATGAGTGTGGTGATGAGACTTGCCAGTGTTCTATTGAATTACTACTCTTCGTCGAAAAATGGGTCTGCACATGCGCGGTACGGAACTTCACTCCAGTTGATATATTGATCAGCTGGCAGGACCTGAACATAGCACATGCGCAGAACGTCCGCGCCATTATCCGACGCTATGCAAACAGCGGAGGGAAAACATTATTGTCAGATTATGCCCCGCTTCTGCGGGGCGTGTTTTGTGTTTGTTGCAGGGCGGCTTCATTGTGTTGAACAGCGGGTTTTGTGTGTGTTGTAATAAAACCTTAGACACAAGTAAATCCCACCATTCAACAAAATGAAGCCGCCATGCAACATACACAAAACCCGCCCCGCAGCAGCGGGGCATAATCTGACAATTACGTTCTCCCACCACTGTTAGCATAGCATCGGATAATGCTACAGACGATCTGCGCATGCGCTATGTTCAGGTCCTGCCAGCTGATCAACATATCAGCAGGAGTGACGTTGCATACTGCGCAGATCCATCAGAGGCATTTTTTGACGGGAGGCAGTATTCGACAGAACACCGGCTCCCGCTGCCGGTACAGGATTAGATATCCTTTTATGTCTGCAGAAAGGGGAAGACTGATGTACACATGTAGTCTCCAGCAATTACATGTACAGGTCCGCAATCATTACCTGAGGCCCTGGCTCCGCTAATACCGGTCTGTCTGAATGTCACAACCAGGGGGCGAGACACAGCTGGGCGGGACATAAGGAGGCTCACATGATCCATCAGGGAGTCTTCACTGTGCTCTTCACTCTGCGGAACAAGCAGTAATTTGGACATGATCAATATCAGGGGTGGGGTGGTTATAGATTGGAGCTGGACTTTACAGCAAAACCTATGCTTTATCCATACAGGGCTACCTAAAAAGGTATGATCACACAGATCTGGTAAAACAAATGCACGTGTCATATTTGATGGATTCTTATCCTATATGTGTCAATTTGCATTTTTGCTCGATACATTTATGGAGATAATTGTGAGTTTCTATGAGAGGTTTATAGTAAAAAGCAAGGAAAGGTGCGGTTTGTGGAGGTCTCAGAGAAGGATTCATGAGATAAAATTCCATATTCATCATAATTACACTTTATTTTTTTTAATGAAATGGTTTTTAGATTTCACACCAATTTTGTTGCAAAAACTGGGGACGTTGGGATAGGTGGGAGGAACCGCAGTGGGCAGCGGGGGGGACCAGACCTATGACAAACTTTTGGGTGAAGGTTTTTCAAAAGAGCCAGATGAGCGTTGCGCAGAACTCAAAATGAGTATTTATTACTTTCTTTGCAGCGACATCTTTTTTCTTTTTTTTTTAAATAGCAACAGAGTCCCTTTTACTTCCACCCTTCCCAGCAGCCTCTCTGTTCAGCTGCTAGGAGCAAAGACAGGAGTCCCCTAGTAGGTCATGACCTGGAGCTTACAAAGGTTTCAAAACGCTCTACTAGTTCTCATGTGAAAGTGCCGGTGTTCTGTTAAATTAGTCGACTCCTCAGAAACTGTAACATCCTCACTTCAGGTTTTTTTTAAATCATCAGTAATTGGAAGGTATTGTGGTCAAAGATCAGTGTCAAGGTTTACATAAGATATGGCACCAACATCCTGTTTAGATAAGAACAAAACATATAGGAGATATGGGACTTTAAAGGTGCAAATCATTAGAGACAACAAGATATAAAAATATATACAAATTTTAATAAATGAACAACATCCTTAAAAGTAATGCATACAGTACAGTCATGGCCATGGATGTGTGCAAGGGATCCTATTATGGACAATGATTTACTGAAATCACGTTCATAATTTCTACATGTTTCGCCATATGGCTTCTTCAGGAAGAGAACGTGAAGATTCATTGAATAACGAAACCTATGATTCAACTCATGTTGTGAGTCTAAAGGCCAGAACAAAAATGGATTTAAATGGAAAATAGAATCTGCCAGAGTGCCGTATCCATAGTCTAAAATCTCCCGAATATTGCCAGGTCTCCCGTAGGGATCCCTGGAGGCCTCACGTTGTTTGTACAGGAAAGCAGGCATCGTTTGTTGAGTGAGGTTCACATCTTCTTCTGTTGTCATTTTCTCTCTTGTTGGGGGGAATCTGTGCTTTAACTGATGGAGGGGTCTCCTTGAACCCAATGTTGAGCATCATTTGGGTGACTCTCCTTGTGATGCAATTCCTGTCTTTTCTTGGACGGTAGAGGCCTCCATTTCAGTGATTCAGATCTTTGGTTAATTTCTCCACAAGATGCAAACTTGTTGATAGTTGACTAATCTTCACCTCTCCCTACGGGAGACCTGGCAATATTCGGGGGATTTTGGACTATGGATACGGCACTCTGGCGGATTCTATTTTCCATTTAAATCCATTTTTGTTCGGGCCTTTAGACTCACAACATGAGATGTTGAATCATAGGTTTCCTTATTCAATGAATCTTCACATTCTTTCCTGAAGAAGCCATATGGAGAAACATGTAGAAAACATGAACGTGATTTCAGTAAATCATTGCCCATAATAGGATGCACACATCCATGGCCTTGACTGTACTGTATGCATTACTTTTAATGATGTTGTTCATTTAATAAAGTTTGTATATATTTTTATATCTTGTTGTTTCTAATGATTTGCACCTTTAAAGTCCCATATGTCCTATATGTTTTGTTCTCATCAGTAATTTGAGTTTTCGATGAATTGCTGTTTGGACACAACACCGGCAACCGAATACAGTCCGCTGCATATTATAAGGGGAGATTGTTATTCGCTCCAATGCTAACCATTAAAATGGCCGCCTCGGAGGTGGCAACAACTTTGTCCTCGTGAGCGGCTGTGGTGTCAAAGCAGCAAAATCTTCCTGCACCGGCCTGTATTCAGTTGTCGGTGTTGTGTCCAAACAGCAACTCGACTCAATCTCCAATTCCTGATGGTTAAAACAAACTGGAAGTGAGGTGGGTTGGAGTTTTTGACCGATTTTGACCGAACACCAGGTCAATCACCAAGCACAAGAGCTGTCACGTGGGACGAAGCAGAGTGAGTCACCCACTCCTCCATACCTAGTATTTTCCTTGCGCCCAGAGCATAGCGGGAGAGGAGCCATGGTTTTGTGTTTATGTGTTGGTGGGGAGGAGGGCATTAAAGTGAATGTATGAGCAAAGCACAGGTCCACTTTGAATGTGACATGATTTGGAGTCAGTGGGTAAATTGAATTGGTGGTACATATTTCTGTCCTTGAGTGCCTATAGAGCAGAGCTGATGGTATTTCCATGGAGAGAATGACTCGTCCTGAAGTTTACTAATCTTCACAATGTTAAAACATTTAATAAAAGTCACTTTGGAATTAAAAAAAAAAAAAAAATGTAAACCTACCGGCAGTTCACTTCTGCCCCGAGTCCTCACTGTTAATTTCCCTCTAGCCAGAACCTGTCTCTTGAGCGCCTCCCAGAGGCTGTTGGGCATGGCCAGGAGCAGACAGACCGCGTCATCCTGGAGGTACAGCTGGACCTCCCCTGAGCCGTCCTCTGCCTTCACACTGGAGATAAAGGATAGGATGATGAACAGGTCAGCGCTGAGTACAATACACAACCCAGAAAATATTTACAATGCATCAAAAGTCTTTATCAAAGTAAGGCTTTATGCAGCTGGTAAGGCCTCATGCACACGAGACGCCGGTGCAAACACTGCTGAATACATGTTTTTAAAAGCTGAAACCGGCGGTTAGAAACGCCCGTTTTGCTGCGTTTGCATGCCGCGTTTAGCCGCGTTTTCATCTAGAAGCGTCTGCAGAGCAGAGAATTACATTTTGCGACCCAACTTTGGGACCCCGTATCTCGGGGCCACTTGGTGCTAGGAACCCCAAATTTGGTGTGCTAACACAGCAGAACTATTACTAGAACATAGCATTAGAACATCCAAATTTGGGGTTCCTAGCACCAAGCTGCCCCAAAGTCGGGTCGCAGAATGTCAAGCACTTCTGCAGCAGAGAATTACATTTTCCAACCTGACTTTGGGGCCCCATATCTCGGGGCCACTTGGTGCTAGGAACCCCAAATTTGGATATGTTATAGTGTTAGTCCACCAAATTTGGGGTTCCTAGCACCAAGTGGCCCCGAGATACAGGGCCCCAAAGTTGGGTCGCAAAATGTCAAGCACTTTTCTGCAGCAGAGAATGACATTTTGTGATCTGACTTTGGGGCCCCATATCTCGGGGCCACTTGGTGCTAGGAACCCCAAATTTGGATATGTTCTAGTGATAGTTCCACTGTGCTTGTGTTTCCACACCAAATTTGGGGTTCCTAGCACCAAGTGGCCCCGAGATACGGGGCCCCAAATTTGGGTCGCAAAATGTCATTCTCTGCTCTTCTAGACGCAAACGCGTTAAAACGCGGCTAAACGCGGAATGCAAATGCGGCAAAACGGGCGTTTCTAAACTCCGGTTTCAGCTTTTAAAAACATGTGATATGGGGCCCCAAAGTCGGGTCGTAAAATGTTCCTTTAAAAACACTTATAAACGCAAACGCGGCTAAGCGTGGTACCGGCGTTTAGCCACGTTTGGCGCCTGAAACGTGGAAAACTTTTGCGTCTGAACCCATTTTTTTGCTTCTGGAAAAACGAGGTTAAACGCAACTGCCTAAAAACGCCAAAAAAACGAGACTGTGTACATGGACACATAATATAACATTGAATGGGTTCAGGGGCAGTTGAAAAAAGTGTCCAACTGCCTCTGAACGCGAGTTTAACAGCGTCTCGTGTGCATGAGGCCTAAACGGACGTTTAGGAGCAGTTGCCCCTGAACTCTCCTCAATGTTACCTCATCAGTACATGTACACAGGGTCATTTATAGTCATTTCTAGGCAAGTTAAGTTTAGAAGCATTTTTTTGGAAAACAAAAAAAATGCATTCAGGACGGATGTTCAGAGGCATTTGAAACGCCAAATACCTGTAACAGCTTGTAAACGCGTGTAAACGCGATAACTCGCATTTAGCCACATTTCGTTTACAGGCTTTTTCATTTTTGACTATTTGCACAAAAAAAAAAGCTTTAAAAAAGGCAAACGCGGCTAAACGCGTCATGTAAACACGGCAAAACTGACGTTTTTAAACGTTGGCTACTATCTGTCAAGTTAAATTGTTCAGGAGAGGTTTTAAAACGTCCCGTGTACATTAAGCCTTATAAGAGAGCTCATTTCTGTATGCTGTGCAGTACATGACATACCCGCACTGCTCCACATTGAACATTGGGGTTGATTTACTAAAACTGGAGAGTGCCAAATCTGCTGCAGCTCTGCAAAAAAAACAAACAATCGGCTTCCAGGTTTTATTGTCAAAACTTAATTGAACAAGCTGAAGTTAGAAGCCGATTGGCTACCATGCACAGTTGCACCAGATTTCGCACTCTCCAGTTTTAGTAAATCAACCCCATTGTGCTCTATGTTATATACTCTATGTTATATACTCTATCCCGCACAGCACAGTCACCTAAATTTGCAATAACTCCGTGCATCCAGGTGAATTATACGTTTTTTTGTTTTTTTTTTTAGGACAAGTTGGACCTTCATTTGGTGATAAATTTTTACGGATATCCCCCGAAATAGTAGAAAAAAAAAAAAAATGTTGTCATTAACATAACCTACCAAACCTAAGAATAAAAGAACAACCCAAAATAAAGTCTCCTACTCCCGAGGATCACATTGTACCTGTAGTAGGGCCCACAAACAATTTAAAACCTACCTAAAACAAAATAACCCTGACCTTTGACCCTAACCCTGAACTCGATCATCTTCCTATCTAGCCATTTTATCAAAGTATTTTTTTTTTTTTTACAAATACAAATTTTTTGTTAACATATTTCTCCTCTATCAAGGTGAAAAAGGTACAATATATCTTTTTTCTCCATTCCAGAGGAAAAAACACAGAGGCATCAGTAAGAGACCCAAAGCTGTTGATGACAGCACAGTCTCTGCACTGGGAGTGCGCTCCCGGCACAAAAAAACAGGTATGTAAATATGCAATCTCTCAGAAAAAGACCGACTTCAGTGAGGACACATATGTGCATACGCATAGATCAGCTACCCAGTGCCGGGACAAGATGTTGCAGCGCCCAGGGCATAGATGGCATATTACACCCCCTACTTCATTATGTGCAAGCTTATGAGGAGAGGAGATGGAGAGAGAGCACAGCTCACACCTCCTCCCGGCTCTCTCCTCCTCTTCTTGCTGCTTTCAGCGCTGGGCTGACAGAAGTAGTGATGCCGCTGTCACTACTCCTGTCAGCCTTATAGTAGAAGGAACTTTCGGCACCCCCATTCCTACAACACAAATACATGCTGCGCCCAGGGCAGCCTCCCCCTTTTGCCCACCCCTTGTCTTGGCCCTTGCAGCTACCCCACCTATCAGTCTTCCTAAATATATACATATAGTGCATAGATACATACAATTTTTTATGTATTTAGATTTGTAGCTTAAGTACAACTACAGACATATCTTAAAGAGGTTGTAAAGATTTGTGTTTTTTCACCTTAATGCATCCTATGCATTAAGGTGAAAAAACACCTGGCAGTCACCGGCCCCCCGTTATACTTACCTGAACCCCTTCATCTTCTTCAGCGGGGACGCGCCGTCCTTCTTTCCACGGAGTCCAAGCTTTGATTGTATAGACTGATAGCTGCGCAGCCATTGGCTCCCGCTGCTGTCAATCAAATCCAATGACGCGGGCGTCGGGGGGGGCGGAGCCGAGTCATAAATTCAGCTTCTATGGACACTGAATAAATGACTCGGGAGCGCGCCCACAAGGTAACTCCATCAGGAGAGCGCTTCTCCCAGGGGGTTATCTAATGCGGGGAGGAGCCGAGGGACCCCAGAAGAGGAGGTTCGGGGCCACTCTGTGCAAAACAAGCTGCACAGTGGAGGTAAGTATGACATGTTTGTTATTTAAAAAAAAAACAAAGCTTTAGTATCACTTTAATAGCAGCCCTTAACACTTCCAAAGGGAAAGTTAAAAATCCCTTTAGAGTTGCTACCCTGTTTCCCCGAAAATAAGCCCTACCCTGAAAATAAGACCTACAAGGAACTTTAACTAGGGCTTATTTGGGGGGTAGGGCTTATATTGCAGCCATCACCGACCATCACGCTAGGTCTTATTTTCGGGGGAAACAGGGTATATGTAGCGGCATCCCCGACCTCCAAAGGCCTAATGGTGACCTCCAGGGAGAGCTGACAGGGAGAGCTGGGAGAGCTGACATCCTTCCTTGTAGTGTGGGTTATAAGACATGGTGGGTGGAAACATGGAAACATGGGCACCAGTCACTTTTTGGAATGCAAGAAAAGAGATTTCATGTCTCAAACAGAACTGGGGGAGAGAGGGTTAGGGGCCAGGACACCCTCAGGCAGATGCAATAGTAATTGGCAGACTCCGAGACAAAATAATAGGCAGACAGCTATACAGGTAAAGGGCTTTTAAGGTGGATGCAGGAACTGTATTTGTAGAATGGCTGTCTCCTATGGCAACTGAACTTTGAACAGTCAATAGAGATCCATACACGTAACTCACAGAAACCCGTTATAGATCTTTTCTCACATCTCACAGTATCTTACTGTAGCTCTTCACTCACTGAGCGCCCGGTCTCTCTTTAGACTTCAAGATCCCAGGCGTCACTGGATCCCCTGAGCTCTTCCACCGCTAACCCGCTGTAAACTCCTCAAGCTTCACCCACGCTAACCCGCGGGTTCCCTGGCTTGGCACTCTGCTGAAGCTTTCCCACTTCTTCCCTGGCCGGTGAAAAGGCTGCTCTGGTAATTCAGACTTCCATACACTGACCTCTGATAACAGGAATGTCCCTTACTGGTGACTATTCCTCCCTTTACCTCTGGCCCCGATCATCACTTGCCCCCTGGCGACAGGAGTTGTTGTCCCTTGTGGCAACTGCTTCTCCCTCACCGCTGGCAATGATCCAGTTCCCCCGTCCGGCGGAACCTCTGCAACTGGGTTGGGCTTCCGGGCCTAAAGCCCCAACCCCGTGCTGCCCCTCTCAAACCTGGATAGGCCTCAGACAGCCTAGCAGCCAGGTGCTCCCAGGATAGGCCTCAGGCTAGGTAGCATTGTTGGCTGTGGCAGTAGAATGATAAGGGTATAGGATAGGGAATCCAGGCTACGAGTAAATAGGTTGGCTCAGCCTTGTGACACACGTCCACCCAGACAGCCATCTAGGTGGCACAGAACCCCAATCACCTGACTCCTCCTGAGTAAATAATCACTCCCAGCAGGCCAAGGGACCAAAGAGACCCCTGCCAATTGACTGAGCCAACCTATTCACTCCTAGTCTGGATTCCCTATCCTATACCCTTATCATTCTACTGCCACGGGCAACAATGCCACCTAGTGACAGAACAGAGAGGTGCATCAAATCAGGAGTTAGGGAAAAAAACGTGAATCCCCTATCAATCAGCAAGGCTAGTTACCACCTATACAAGCTACATTTGTTAGCAACCCTGCCTACTATCAGGGTGCTACACTATGTAAGAAAAAACAAAAAAAGTCACTTGCCTTTCTAGTAATTTTGCACTATTTGCCCCAGACTGTCAGTCCCTTATAGAAAAAAAGAGGTGGTGGGTGGGATTATCTTGCAACTTGCCAGTGTAAGTCATGTAAGGTGCAGGCAATGGATATACTACAACTCCCAAGCAGAGTTGCACTTCATGTAAATGGAGGGTGTGCTATTGGTAGTTACCAGCCACGGCACTTGGGAGCTGGACTGCACGGGATACCCGTTGGTGAAAGCTGAGTGGGGCCCGTGGCTAAAGGAAATGCTAACAGCTTGTCCATCAGAGGAGAGAACAGTCGTGTCCATGCCTCCTCCCCAGCACCAACATGATGTGCTGAAGTGCTTGTGGAAACAGCTGACGAAAAGGGTGACAACACTGGAATTCCTCAAAGCTCAGCCTAGCATTGCCACCCTCTAACAGGAAACCACATACAGCAGAGAGCTCTGACAGGCTCTTCCTCCCCCCTCCTCCACTGAGAAAATGTTTTGTATTCTGTTCATGGAATGCAAGGTGTTCTCTGAATGGACGAGAGGAGATCATGGCATTCTCCTCTCCCCTTGTCCATTCACAGAACGCTCTGTATCCTGTGAAAAGATGTTTTCTGAGTGGAGGAGGAGGGGGAAGGTGTACCACACATACCCCTTTTCTGTTGCAACCACTGCTCTTAAACCCCCCCCCCCCCCGCAGCTCCAGAAGATCCTCGGTGTGAGTGGATCTGGCTTCACTAAAAGGAGATTTTTTTTTTTTTTTTTTACAAGCAGGAAGCAGGATATTCTTCATTAGTGGATAGTTATGTGACTGGTGCTATATACCCAAAACCTTTTTTTTTTTTATTACTAGAAAGAGACCAAGCAGGGTTAGAACGGCCAAGTGGACATCGATTGCATTTTGCTTTCGTTTTCACTTTCACCAAAAGGTCACAACGCAGCAGTACGACCTCCAATCACATAGCGTTCTCTGCGTCATTAGACCGAAAGAACTTCAAGAACATCCCTGCAGGCTCAGCAGCATGGCCTACATTTTATGAATGGGTTGCATAATGCGGGCAATGCGGGCTGCGATACTGAGAAGCACGGGAAAGTAAAACAGAGAGCAAATAATGATATCCGCTGTGTAAATCAACCCCAAGTGGTGAAAGGAGGATAAAGAACTCTCGGAACACCTGCAGGCTCAGCAACAAGGCCTACATTTTAAGAATGGGCTGCAGAGTGCAGGCTGTGGAACTAAGAAACACGGTAAAACTCACACTTTCAAAAGCAAGTCGGCTTCTTTATCTCTATCAGAAAAAGTGCTGGGGGAAGTTAGTGTTGCACTCACCAAGCATTTGCGTGGAAGACTCCGGACTGAGAGGTGCAAAGGGGCGAGCGCTCACACAATCCCTGGAGACAGAAAGAGAAAACAGATGGCGGCTGTCAGGTTTAGGTGGACAAAATGGTACCATGCAAATCACACAACACTGGAAGAATCAGACACTTTACTGACCATTTTACCATGAAGAGAGGTGAGAGTATGAAGAGGTGTTAGGTATGTGTGCAAAGCACAGGTTGAATTTAAGCTGCCCACATCCATTACAATCTGATTGTACAATTCCAACAAATGATTGCCATACATAAAACAATAAATTACTGATTAATTAAAAAAATTTGAATGGTTGTAAACCCCTTACATACAGTTGTGCTCATAAGTTTACACACCCTGGAAGAATTTATGATTTCTTGGCCATTTTTCAGAGAATATGAACGATAACACAAAAACTTTTTTTTCACTCATGGTTAGTGTTTGGCTGAAGCCATTTATTATTAATCGACTCTGTTTACTCTTTTTAAATCATAATCACAACAGAAAATACCCAAATGACCCTGATCAAAAGTTTACATACCCTGTTGATTTTGACCTGATAACATGTACACAATTGACACAAAGGGGTTTGAATGGCTATTAAAAGGTAACCATCCTCACCTGTGATCTGTTTGCTTGTAATTAGTGTGTGTGTATAAAAGGTCAATGAGTTTCTGGACTCCTGACAGACCCTTTCATCTTTCATCCAGTGCTGAACTGACGTTTCTGGGATCTGAGTCGTGGGGAAAGCAAAAGAATTGTCAAATGATCTGTGGGAACAGGTAGTTGAACTGTATAAAACAGGAAAGGGATATAAAAAGATATCCAAGGAATTGAGAATGCCAATCAACAGTGTTCAAACTCTAATCAAGAAGTGGAAAATGAGGGGTTCTGGTGAAACCAAATCACGGTCAGGTAGACCAACTAAAATTTCAGCCACTACTGCCAGGAAAATTGATTGGGATGCAAAGAAAAACCCACAAATAACTTCAGGTGAAATACAGGACTCTCTGAAAACATGTGGTGTGGCTGTTTCAAGATGCACAATAAGGAGGCACTTGAAGAAAGATGGGCTGCATGGTGGAGGGGCCGAAAGAAAGCCATAAATACCACAAAGTATCCCACTTACAAGGCCTATGATGAAAGGTACACTATTCCTACTGTGAAACACGGAGGTGGATCGCTGATGTTTTGGGGATGTGTGAGCTACAAAGGCACAGGAAATTTGGTCAGAATTGTGGGCAAGATGAATGCAGTATGTTATCAAATAATACTGGAGGAACATT
Source organism: Lithobates clamitans (assembly GCA_037952925.1). Lineage (NCBI taxonomy): Eukaryota > Metazoa > Chordata > Amphibia > Anura > Ranidae > Lithobates > Lithobates clamitans. The sequence goes on along the minus strand of JBBGZY010003402.1, from coordinate 19,342 downwards.
TGCATTCATCAGCCAGGAAGCTGATGGGACATACTTGGACATTCCAACATGACAATGATGCAAAACACAAGGCCAAGTCGACCTGTCATTGGATACAGCAGAATAAAGTGAAGGTTCTGGAGTGGCCACCTCAGTCTCCTGACCTCAATATCATTGAGCCACTCTGGGGAGATCTCAAACGTTCAGTTCATGCAAGACAGCCCAAGAATTTACAGGAACTGGAGGCTTTTTGCCAAGAGGAATGGGCAGCTTTACCATCTGAGAAGATAAAGAGCCTCATCCACAAATACCACAAAAGACTTCAAGCTGTCATTGATGTTAAAGGGGGCAATACACGGTATTAAGAACTGGGGTATGTAAACTTTTGATCAGGGTAATTTGGGTAGTTTCTGTTGTCATTATGATTTAAAAAGAGAAAACACAGTTGATTGATAATAAATGGCTTCAGCCAAACACTAACCATGAGTGAGAGAAATGTTTTTATGTTACCATTCATATTCTGTGAAAAATGGTCAAGAAATCATAAATTCTGCCAGGGTATGTAAACTTATGAGCACAACTGTATACCCAGTGAAGTGACTGGCCTCAGGTGATACACAGAGATGAAACAAATCCTCCAACATAAGTTGTACCTGTTTATCGGCAGTCTTCTCTTCTCTACATCTACAGTGCTTTGAAAAAGTATTCATACCCCTTGAAATTTTCCACATTTTGTCATGTTATAACCAAAAACGTAAATGAATTTTATTAGGATTTAATGTGATAGACCAACACAAAGTGGCACATAATTGTGAAGTGGAAATGATAAATGGTTTTCAACATTTTTTACAAATAAATATGTGAAAAGTGTGGTGTACATTTGTATTCAGCCCCCCCTCAATACTTTGTAGAACCCCCTTTTTCTGCAATTACAGCTGAAATTCTTTTTGGGGATGTCTCTACCAGCTTTGCACATCTAGAGAGTGACATTTTTGCCCATTCTTCTTTGCAAAATAGCTCAAGCTCTGTCAGATTGGATGGAGAGCCTCTGTGAACAGCAATTTTCAAGTCTTGCCACAGATTCTCAATTGGATTTAGGTCTGGACTTTGACTGGGCCATTCTAACACATGAATATGCTTTCATCTAAATCATTCCATTGTAGTCTTTTGCAGACTCTAACAGGTTTTCTTCTAAGATTGCCCTGCATTTGGCTCCATCCATCTTCTCATCAACTCAGACCAGCTTCCCTGTCCCTGTTGAAGAAAAGCATCCACACAACATGATGCTGCCACCACCATGTTTCACAGTGGGGATGGTGGATGCCCCAGTTGAAGTCCAATTGGACGAAATGCGTCGGGAGAGCTACACTCTTCCCTACACTTGATTTTATCTACGTGATCACCCTTTTAATTGTTTTGTTTATTGGTGTGACCCAATAAATATACCTTTTTGATCTGCACTATTGGCGCATTTCATGTTTTGCCTCCCCATATCCCCGGATTTCCTATGAGATTCGGATATTTCATCTTTCCCCCATGGTCCCTCCGGATTGGCAGGCCTTATCCTGACCGGGGGAGCGGAGACAGGATGCCCCTTGAGATCCGGGGTTCCCTGGACGACAACTTCTTTCTTGGATCTCTAAGCTTGTTCGATTCGGTGTCGCTGACATCCAAATCCGCCGTCTCTGGTAAGAGTATTCCATCTATTTCTTATTCGAGATTTTCATGCCGATGAAACACAGACCTGAAGATCTCCTATTCACTTTGGATTCACTTTCACTCTTCATTATGGGACTTTTTTTTACTTATTCACATCATGGCTCAGTTTAAATATACTGTAGTCACTGAACTTTATATATTCTTTTTTATGTCTCAGTGAGTTGTACCCACTGATCACCACATCATTTGCCTGTATTTTTTGTCCATTTTAGCGCTACATTTTATTATAGCATTGTCTTATGTTGGTTAGTAAAACCTGAAAAAAACTTTTTTGAAAATGCTTTGCTCTAAGAGCATAAAAATATGTATTTATAATCCTTGTATTCTTATTCATTAGACGAGAATATCCGCGCATGTTCCTGAAGAAGCCGTAAGGCGAAACATGTAGAACAAAAAGTGTGTTTTTTTTTTGTATGGAAGAAATGTATTATTATATACCTTTTTTCTATCGTGTATATGTGTCAAACTAAAATATCTTTTTTTAACCATAACTGTTTTTGATGAGTATATGAATAGCACCCAGAAAGTCCCATACACTCCCCGTTAGGGTCTCTCTTTTCCACTTCATCATAAAGGGATGTTGGTGCTGACTAATTCACTTTGGGAACTGATCACTTTAAATTCTCTCTTTCTAAGCAATAACTGACCTCTCTAGCTGCTTGCACTGTGAAGTAATTCATTCTCAAATATTCTCTAAGATCACAGCAAAGGCTCTAAATTCTAGTTTAAGGTTTCTAACGGCTTAATACAGTTTATTGTCTGGGCCCAGATGTACTTTAAAGAACATTGATTTGAAAGTGATCAATTTTTTTCTAGCTGCAAAACTTTGGATTGTACACAGAGTGTGGACACTGTAATGGGAAGAGATCCAATATGCTTACCTGGGAGAATGTGCTGCAGCACATGGAGCAGTCCCAGGACAAGGTGACACCGAGGACACAGGTCACTGAGCACACGGCACGCTGGGATGAAGGCAAACCAGAGAGTTGTCTGAATAGCACAAGAGGTGGAGCTGGGTGACCACTATCACTGTACACAGCATGAGGAGGAACAAAGGCACACAGACAAGATTTAGGTTAGGACAAAAAAAAATAAAAAAAAAAATAAAAAATCAGCAACTAAGAAAGCAAGTATCAGATAATTCGATCACCTAATCACAAAGTGAGACTTAAAGGGAACTAAAATCCCTGCATCTATAGCCACCAACATTCTAGCACTAACCTATCTAGCCCTGTAAAGAAAAAAAATCAGTATACATACCTTTTCTGCAGGCGATCCGACCCGATCTCCAGCAGCGGAAGCTCTGATCCCACGCTGAGCTGTGGAGGCGAGTGCAGAGGACACGTCCGACAACGGAAGTCCCATAGTAACTCTATGGGTGACCATCACTCCCCATTCATTTCACAGCTGTTGTCGGACGTGTACTCCGCTGTAAGGTATGTATACTGGTTTCTTCTTTACAGGGCTAGATAGGTTAGTGTTAGAATGTTGGTGGCTATAGATGCAGGGATTTTAGTTTTAGCATGGACTTCCACTTTAACCGCTTCAGCCCTGGAAGATTTTACCCCCTTCCTGACCAGAGCACTTTTTGCGCTTCGCGCACTGCGTCGCTTTAACTGACAATTGCGCGGTCCTGCGACGTTGCACCCAAACAAAATTGACGTCCTTTTTTCCCCAGAAATAGAGCTTTCTTTCGGTGGTATTTGATCACTTCTGCGGTTTTTATTTTTTGCGCTATAGAACAAAAAACAAAAAAAGAGCGACAATTTTGAAAAAAAAAACGCAATATTTTTTTACTATAATAAATATCCCCTAAAAATATATATATAAAAAATTTTTTTCCTCAGTTTAGGCCGATACGTATTCTTCTACATATTTTTGGTAAAAAAAAAAATCTCAATAAGCGTATATTGATTGGTTTGCGTAAAATTGATAGCGTCTACAAAATAGGGGATAGTTTATGGCATTTTTATTATTATTTTTTTATTATTAGTAATGGCGGCGATCTGCGATTTTTATCGGGACTGCGACATTATGGCGGACACGTCGGACACTTTTGACACTATTTTGGGACCACTGACATTTATATAGCGATCAGTGCTATAAAAATGCACTGAGTACTGTGTAAATGACAATGGCAGGGAAGGGGTTGAACACTAGGGGGCAATCAAGGGGTTAAGTGTGTCCTAGGGAGTGATTCTAACTGTGGGGGGGATGGGCTTCCACTCACATGACAGCGATCTCTGTTCCGGATGACAGGGAGCAGTGATCTCTGTCATATCACTAGGCAGAACGGGGAAAAGCCTTGTTTACAAGGCATCTCCCCGTTCTTCCGCTTTGTGACACGATCGCGGGCACCCGGCGGACATCGTGTCCTAGGGACCCGCGGTCACGGAGCGCGCGCGCGCCCACAATGCCGCATCTTAAAGGGGATGTACCTGTATGCCCTTTTGCCCACCCATTCCATTCTGCCGACGTATATCAGCATGCGGCGGTCGGGAAGGGGTTAAAGTAGAACTACAGTGAGGGAAAAAAGTATTTGACCCCCTGCTGATTTTGTACATTTGCCCACCGACAAAGAAATAATTTTTAATGGTCAGTTTATTTTAACAGCGAGAGACAGAAGAACAAAAAAATCCAGAAAAACGCATTTCAAAAAAGTTATAAATTACTTTGCATTTTAAATGAGTGAAATAAGTATTTGACCCCTTCACAAAACATGACTTAGTGCTTGGTGGCAAAACCCTTGTTGGCAATCACAGAGGTCGGACGTTTCTTGTAGTTGGCCCCCAGGTTTGCACATCTCAGGAGGGATTTTCTCCCACTCCTCTTTGCAGATCCTCTCCAAGTCATTAAGGTTTTGGGGCTGACATTTGGTAACTCGAACCTTCAGCTCCCTCTACAGGACTTTTATAGTGTTAAAAGTTTGAACTGGCAGACAGGTCCACTTATGGAACAGAAGGAGGGGTGTATTCACTCAAAGAGGTCGGGGTACAAATCGCTCCCCCAAAATACCCAAAAAGAGACAAGCCAGACCCCCCCCTTTCTAACCAGTTTATGACACACTGACTCTTCCACAATTACAGGTACTCTTTACTGTCACATTAATCAAAGACCTGGCACAGACCTGATCTCTGTCGGAGGGCTCAGAACCCTGATGTAGGTGGTGGACACACTGCGGAGATATACTTTTCCAGATCTGAAAAGACAAAAAGAAGAACATACACAAGTATCAGCATCAAGACAGGCAAAGAAAAGACGGCTTTCATAGTGTAGTTGTCACCTGTATGCTGCTGGTGGCCTAAAAAGTGAAATTCACTGGCAGCCAGCAATGTCACCAAGGTGCATCTGTGACACCAGCGCTTACTACCAACAGGTTACATCCAACTCCCATAATGCATTCCTTTGGCTCCTCTGTATTTTAAAGTTGAACGCTGAACCATAGTTCCCAACTGTCACTGATTTCGAGGGACTCTCCCTGATTTGGAGCAATGTCCCTCTTTCCCCCTTATTTTTCCCCTCATTTTGGTCTGATCTATATAATTATATATAAAATGCACTTTTCATCTTTTAAAAAGTGTTTCCCAGCGCTAAACCTTTCATCCAAATTCTAATTGCTGCATTTGTAAATTTTAAAAGCCAATATAAAGGAATAGTAGTGGTAAAAAAAAACCTTTTTTTTTGATTAGTTATACTGCGGCAGGTTGTCACTGCTGCGCGAGCCGTCGTAGCTGTACGCCGGCTCTTTAAGACGCTGTAGCAGGCGCGCGCGCGAGCCCGCAGCTTGTCCCCGGAGCCGATGTGCGTGCCAGGGGGCCCAATGACCGGCGGGCACCCGCAATCGCTCGTGCGAGAACTGGGATCTGAGTGTGTAAGACACATAAATCCCGTTTCTGCCAGGGGAGAAGAGAGAGATCGTGTGTTCCTACTAAGTAGGAACAATGATCTCTCTCCTCCTCTAGCTTTCTACCAACAGGTTGCATCCAACTCCCATAATGCATTCCTTTGGCTCCTCTGTATTTTAAAGTTGAACGCTGAACCATAGCTCCCAACTGTCCCTGATTTTGAGGGACTGTCCCTGATTTCAAGGGACTGTCCCTGATTTTGAGGGACTCTCCCTGATTTGGAGCAATGTCCCTCTTTCCCCCTCATTTTGGTCTGATCTACATATTTATATATAAAATGCACTTTTTATCTTTCAAAAAGTTTTTCCCAGTGCTAAACCTTTCATCCAAATTATAAATTGCTGCATTTGCAAATTTTAAAAGCCAATATAAAGGAATAGTAGTGGTAACAAAAAACTTTTTTTTTGGTTAGTTATACTGCGGCAGGTTGTCACTGCTGCGCGAGCCGTCGTAGCTGTACGCCGGCTCTTTAAGACGCTGTAGCAGGCGCGCATGAGCCCGCAGCTTGTCCCCGGAGCCGATGCGCGTGCCAGGGGGCCCAATGACTGGCGGGCACCTGCAATCGCTCGTGCGAGAACTGGGATCTGAACTGGGATCTGAGTGAAACACAAAAATCCCGGTTCTGTTAGGGGAGAGGAGAGAGATCGTGTGTTCCTACTAAGTAGGAACAACAATCTCTCTCCTCCTCTAGTCAGCCACATTCCCCCTACAGTTAGAACACACATAGGGAACACATTAAACCCCTTGATCGCCCCCTAGTGTTAACCCCTTCCCTATCAGTGACATTTATACAGTAATCAGTGGCTATTTTTTTAGCTCTGATCGCTGTATAAATGTCAATGGTCCCAAAAAAAGTGTCAAAAGTGTCCGATCTGTCCGCCACAATGTCTCAGTCCCCATAAAAATTGCAGATCTTTTGGCGACTTCGGGGTGCGATTTCCATAGACATCTGTGCCGAAACCCGCACAGATGTCTCCGAAATCCCCCCCGAAGTTGGGACTGACATGCGGGAATGAAATTGTGCAAGTTCAGCTGAACTCGCACGTTTTCATTCCCGCTGTCAGTGTGAACCTAGGCTCAAGTGTATTTTTTTCCCAAAAAAATTGCATTTGAAAGACCGCTGCGCAAATACAGTGTGACATAAAATATTGCATTAACCCCCTTTTTTTTCTCTATGCTAAAAAAAAAAAGTTTGGGGGTTCTAAGTAATTGTCCAGTAAAAAATACTGATTTTAACTTGTAAACAAACAAATGTCAGAATTGACATTGTCTTGAAGAAGTTAAGGAGAAAGATAATAAGGAAGGTCTTTTTGGATTTTTGGGATGTGGCACACCCTCTGCTTAGTACTACTCCCTGTCAGAGACCTCTTTTTCTATAAGGAAGATAGAATCCCACCACTGCTGACCTCTGAAAATCCAATTTCCCTGGCTGTCATACTTTTCCAGTGGCTCCGGTACTTTACAAGTATGCAGATTAGGTTCTCTTCCTAAGATCTGCATACTAGTCCTAGGTCATTGTCCCAAAGTATGACAGCCAGGCAATTCGTGTTTTCAGAAGGTGGTCAACAAAAGCAGCCTTACATTTCATTTAAAACAGATTGTTTTAAAAAAGTAGGGCTCGTCCGGGATTTGAACCCGGGACCTCTCGCACCCAAAGCGAGAATCATACCCCTAGACCAACGAGCCAGCTGATATTTCTGAGTCACAGGAAAGGCAAATAGACATGACATCAGCAGAAGAAATACGAGAAAGCCCTGTTAGCTAGCACAGCCGTGTTATACGATACCTGGACACTTTCCTCTCCAGCCCTTGCATTAGCACAGTGGCCCCTGGAAGCAGACCCAGAGGGTAGGAGCCCAGTGTCAGGTCCAAATAGACTGATACTGATGTTAGGCTGGCGGGTTGGGTCAGGATCACCTTGATGGAGACACCGGGTGGCAGGAAGTTGTCTGTAGAGAGAAGATTGAGAGTCAGCGCCACATGGATTGTGCTGCTGCAGGAAAGGTCTAATGCTTACCGTGAGGGCGCACTCGCCGCTGTTGGGTGTGCGTGCTCTTCATGTCACACATGGAACGAGAGGACACCAGGCCACTCACAGACACCAGACATCCACTACAACTGAAAGAAAAAAAAACAGAACATCTCTATAAATATGGGGTTATAGAATGTAAAAATAGCAACCCATAACATTACAGTTGTTATAAAGACAAAAAGGTTTTTTTTTTTGTACTTTGATGCATTTTTTGCAGTAAGGTAAAAAAAAAAAAATCAAAAAGCTTAACTTTATTTGGGCACTTTAACCACTTCAGCCCCGGAAGATTTGGCTGCTCAATGACCAGGCTATTTTTTGCGATACAGCACTGCATCGCTTTAACTGACAATTGCGCGGTTGTGCGATGTTGAACCCAAACAATACTGACGTGCTTTTTTTCCCACAAATAGAGCTTTCTTTTGGTGGTATTTGATCACCTCTGCAGGTTTTATTTTTTGCGCTATAAACAAAAAAAAGAGCGACAATTTTGAACAAAAAAAAAAAAAACACAATATCTTTTACTTTTTGCTATAATAGATATCCCCATTTTTTTTTCAAAAAAAAAATTGTTTTTCTTCAGTTTAGGCTGATATATATTATTCTACATATTTTTAGTTAAAAAAAAAAAAAAAAAAAAAAATCACAATAAGCGTATATTGATTGGTTTGCGCAAAAGTTGCAGCCTCTACAAAATAGGGGATAGATTTATGGCATTTATATTATTATTTTTTTTTTTTTTTTTACAAGTAATGGCGGTGATCAGCGATTTTTATTGGGACTGCGATATTGCAGCGGACAAATTGGACACTTTTGACACATATTTGGGACTATTGAAAATAATACAGCGAACAGTGCTATAAAAATGCACTGATTACTGTATAAATGTCACTAGCAGGGAAGGGATTAACACTAGGGGTTGAATAAAGGGTTAACCGTGTTCCCTGGGTGTGTTCTAACTGTAGGGGGGATGAGAATGATTAGGGTAGCAGAGAGATATCAATGTTCATACTTAGTATGAACACACAATCTCTCTCCTCTCCCCTGAGAGAACCGGGATCTGTGTGTTTACACACACAGATCCCGGTTCTCGCTCTGTCACGATCGATCGCGGGTGCCCGGCGGTCATCGCGCCTGCCGGGCACTCGCATCCGCTCCGGGCACAAATGGAGTACATCTATGTCAACGCCCCCCCCCGTCGCCATGTCACAATACCGGGCTGCCGTCTCCCGCTAGCGTCGGGCGATCTCCGGGCGGAGCCTGTCACTCACAGAAGACAGAGCAGCCCCTGTGGCCGAATGTAGTACATCTGCTCAGGCTGCTCTGTCTTCTATCTGAGTGACAGGCGGAAGTGATGACAACCTCGCCAGTCACCAGGCACACGTCAGGCTGCATTTTGTGGGCATACGTCAGGCTGCATTTCATGGGCATACGTCAGGCTGCATTTCATGGGCATACGTCAGGCTGCATTTCATGGGCATACGTCAGGCTGCATTTCATGGGCACACGTCAGGCTGCATTTCATGGGCACACGTCAGGCTGAATTTAATTGGCACTGGTAAGGCTGCATTTCACGGGCACAGATCAGGCTGCATTTCATGGGCACTGGTAAATATTTTAGTACACCATTTGGTTCAGAATATTTTTTTTTCTTGTTTTCCTCCTCTAAAACCTAGGTGCATCTTATGGTCAGGTGCATCTTATGGAGCGAAAAATAAGGTAACTTACAGTGAGTATGATGTGCCCCTTGTGCCAATTCCTCTTCTTTTAGGGGCAATCTTCATCTGTTCTACCCCCTCCAACCCCGCCGCTGTAATGGTCTGATGCAGCAGAGGTTAATACACCGAATAGGTTCTCAGGAGTTCTTATCAAGAGAGCCCAACTATGTCCGCCCTTTCCTGCCATGGCTGCCATTTATAGAAGCCGGCTTCTATGAGTGACAGAGGATCTCTGGATGGAGGACAGGTGGATGATCGATAGCTCTGCCCCTCAATTCAGAGATCCTGTCTCACTTATAGAAGCTGTAGTACGACTTGTACGAATGGCGGATTTGGCAGGAAAAGGGCGAGCATAGTAAAGCTTTCTTGATGGGAGCTCCCAACAGCCCTTTAGTTGTATTACCACCCGCTGCACTGGATTATTTCAGCGGAGGGGAGGAAACTTGGATTTTGAACCTTTTGCACCCAAAACAAGCATGGAGACAAAAACAAATGCATTTTTGTGGGGATCTAGTACTAAAATCTCTATACTGGAGTTCCTGGCCATCAGTTTTTGGTCAATAGAGGCAAGGCGGGGGTTCATTTCTATTCTCTGACATTCTCAAATGTATAATGGTAAGGACAGTCCAGTGGTCAGAATGACACCCCCTCCCCTCATAATGGCAGTGGTAAATGGATGGGAAGTCTTGGGAAAAATAGAATGCATTCACACAAGCTTCCACCCAAAACAGAATACGTTTCTGATTGACACAAATTGCATATATCGGGTTACCTGCTCTTCACTGCCTCCTCTATGGAGAAGCTTTCAGCATTGTATGAATGTTCAGAACTCTGTGGACACAAGAAGAAAATATCACATATATTGCAGATACCAAATACACAGCCCATCCACTATATAATCTGAAATGTACCTCTACATCTTCCAGCATCCAATCACTGGGGACCTTCAGACACCGCGGACCATGCGGCATATCTACACCACAATCCGACAATGAATCAAATATTCCAGCATCCTGCAGAATACAAATAAACAGGAAACTGAGTCTGTCCTCCTCCTGCAGGGTGATACAGACAGAAGGGAGCTATGAGTCTGTCCTCCTCCTGCAGGGTGATACAGACAGAAGGGAGCTATGAGTCTGTCCTCCTCCTGCAGGGTGATACAGACATAAGGAGCTATGAGTCTGTCCTCCTCCTGCAGGGTGATACAGACAGAAGGAAGCTATGAGTCTGTCCTCCTCCTGCAGGGTGATACAGACAGAAGGGAGCTATGAGTCTGTCCTCCTCCTGCAGGGTGATACAGACAGAAGGGAGCTATGAGTCTGTCCTCCTCCTGCAGGGTGATACAGACAGAAGAGAGCTATGAGTCTGTCCTCCTCCTGCAGGGTGATACAGACAGAAGGGGGCTATGAGTCTGTCCTCCTCCTGCAGGGTGATACAGACAGAAGGAAATATGAGTCTGTCCTCCTCCTGCAGGGTGATACAGACAGAAGGGAGCTATGAGTCTGTCCTTCTCCTGCAGGGTGATACAGACAGAAGGGGGCTATGAGTCTGTCCTCCTCCTGCAGGGTGATACAGACAGAAGGAGTCTATGAATCTGTCCTCCTCCTGCAGGGTGATACAGACAGAAGGGGACTATGAGTCTGTCCTCCTCCTGCAGGGTGATACAGACAGAAGGAAGCTATGAGTCTGTCCTCCTCCTGCAGGGTGATACAGACAGAAGGGAGCTATGAGTCTGTCCTCCTCCTGCAGGGTGATACAGACAGAAGGGAGCTATGAGTCTGTCCTCCTCCTGCAGGGTGATACAGACAGAAGAGAGCTATGAGTCTGTCCTCCTCCTGCAGGGTGATACAGACAGAAGGGGGCTATGAGTCTGTCCTCCTCCTGCAGGGTGATACAGACAGAAGGGGGCTATGGGTCTGTCCTCCTCCTGCAGGGTGATACAGACAGAAGGAAATATGAGTCTGTCCTCCTCCTGCAGGGTGATACAGACAGAAGGGGGCTATGAGTCTGTCCTCCTCCTGCAGGGTGATACAGACAGAAGGGGGCTATGAGTCTGTTCTCCTCCTGCAGGGTGATACAGATTAGAACTGGCCCTTTTTTAGTAACCATCACCAGTTTTTCTTACCGTTTGTCTGCTGGCAATAATCTGATATTGTGTGTTGGACTGAAGTAAAGGAAACCATCGAACAGAGGAGGCAGAGAAGAGCAGCAGAACCTGCAGATAAGAGAAAGACATTACCAGATGGTTATATTAGTATTATTGCAACACTTCTTAATAAGGACAATGTTTAAGGTATTCTAACTAAAAGGAAGAATAAAGTGTAAATATTACAATCTGTAATTGTTTGTGTAGTAAAAACAGTTACACGTTATGTGGAAATTACAACATACAGTGGGGACGGAAAGTATTCAGACCCCCTTAAATTTTTCACTCTTTGTTATATTGCAGCCATTTGCTAAAATCATTTAAGTTCATTTTTTCCTCATTAATGTACACACAGCACCCCATATTGACAGAAAAACACAGAATTGTTGACATTTTTGCAGATTTAGTAAAAAAGAAAAACTGAAATATCACATGGTCCTAAGTATTTAGACCCTTTGCTCAGTATTTAGTAGAAGCACCCTTTTGATCTAATACAGCCATGAGTCTTTTTGGGAAAGATGCAACAAGTTTTTCACACCTGGATTTGGGGATCCTCTGCCATTCCTCCTTGCAGATCCTCTCCAGTTCTGTCAGGTTGGATGGTAAACGTTGGTGGACAGACATTTTTAGGTCTCTCCAGAGATGCTCAATTGGGTTTAAGTCAGGGCTCTGGCTGGGCCATTCAAGAACAGTCACGGAGTTGTTGTGAAGCCACTCCTTCGTTATTTTAGCTGTGTGCTTAGGGTCATTGTCTTGTTGGAAGGTAACCCTTCGGCCCAGTCTGAGGTCCTGAGCACTCTGGAGAAGGTTTTGGTCCAGGATATCCCTGTACTTGGCCGAATTCATCTTTCCGTCAATTGCAACCAGTCGTCCTGTCCCTGAAGCTGAAAAAGACCCCCACAGCATGATGCTGCCACCACCATGCTTCACTGTTGGGACTGTATTGGACAGCTGATGAGCAGTGCCTGGTTTTCTCCACACATCTAGCTTAGAATTAGGGCCAAAAAGTTCTATCTTGGTCTCATCAGACCAGAGAATCTTATTTCTCACCATCTTGGAGTCCTTCAGGTGTTTTTTTGCAAACTCAATGCGGGCTTTCATGTGTCTTGCACTGAGGAGAGGCTTCCGTCGGGCCACTCTGCCATAAAGTCCCGACTGGTGGAGGGCTGCAGTGATGGTTGACTTTCTACAACTTTCTCCCATCTCCCGACTGCATCTCTGGAGCTCAGCCACAGTGATCTTTGGGTTCTTCTTTACCTCTCTCACCAAGGCTCTTCTCCCCCGATAGCTCAGTTTGGCCGGACGGCCAGCTCTAGGAAAGATTCTGGCCGTCCCAAATGTCTTCCCTTTAAAAATTATGGAGGTCACTGTGCTCTTAGGAACCTTAAGTGCAGCAGAATTTTTTCTGTCTGAGCTCTTCAGGCAGTTCCTTTGACCTCATGATTCTCATTTGCTCTGACATGCACTGTGAGCGGTAAAGTCTTATATAGACAGGTGTGTGGCTTTCCTAATCAAGTACAATCAGTATAATCAAACACAGCTGGACTCAAATGAAGGTGTAGAACCATCTCAAGGATGATCAGAAGAAATGGACAGCACCTGAGTTAAATATATGAGTGTCACAGCAAAGGGTCTGAATACTTAGGACCATGTGATATTTCAGTTTTTCTTTTTTAATAAATCAATAATCAAATAATAATAAATGTCAACAATTCTGTGTTTTTCTGTCAATGTGGGGTGGTGTGTGTACATTAATGAGGAAAAACATGAACTTAAATGATTTTAGCAAATGGCTGCAATATAACAAAGAGTGCAAAATTTAAGGGGGTCTGAATACTTTCCGTCCCCATTGTATGTTCAGAAGTAATGATAAATGAAAGATGAACCTCTTTAGCTCTTTGTCAATTACATGCTATGAACAGATTTTAGAAGACGTTATTTTGGACTTGCTTACATTCTGCAAATGTTGAGATTGGCCACTATAGTAACCTTTTCTGACTTAAAGCAGAGCTCCGGGCTCCTTCAGAAAAAAAAAAAGTCACAAACTACAAATACTGTAGCTGATGACTTTTAATAAGGACACTTACCTGTCCAGAAATCCAGCAGCGTCCTCACCCAAGCCTATTTTTTAATCGGCTTTAGGGTGCTGCTGCCGCCATCTTGACTAAGGAGAACCGGCAGTGAAACCTTGCGGCTTCACAGCCAGCTTCCTACTGCGCATGCGCAAACCGCACTGCTCTTGTAAATGGGACGGCTGCGGGGGAAAGAGGGGGTGCTGAACTTCCGCGGGAACTGAGCCGTAAGTGGGAGCGGGTACCTGTCAAAATCAGGTACCCGCTCCCCCCCCCCAAAAGGTGCCAAACCTGGCAGTGGAGGACAAGCTGAGCTTCCCCTTTTGGATGGAACGTCACTTTTTTAAGGTGGGAGGATCTGCCCGCTATAATAACAAGATCTGATCCAGTAAGAAAATAATTGCATTGTCAGCAGTCCCGTAGAGATATAACCAGTATAATTCCAAATATAAAAGGCTCATTGTACTTAACCTGCGATGTGCTGGGGATGGCTGAAATATTATCTCAAGTTCTGTGCAGAGAAGGCCAACATTAGCGTGCTTACAAAATAGAAATTTGAAATTTTTTTTTGCTAGAAAATGCTGGGCTGCAGTGATGGTTGACTTTCTACAACTTTCTCCCATCTCCCGACTGCATCTCTGGAGCTCAGCCACTGTGATCTTTGGGTTCTTCTTTACCTCTCTCACCAAGGCTCTTCTCTCCCGATAGCTGAGTTTGGCCGGACGGCCAGCTCTAGGAAGGGTTCTGGTCGTCCCAAACGTCTTCCATTTAAGGATTATGGAGGCCACTGTGCTCTTAGGAACCTTAAGTGCAGCAGAAATTTTTTTGTAACCTTGGCCAGATCTGTGCCTTGCCACAATTCTGTCTCTGAGCTCTTCAGGCAGTTCCTTTGACCTCATGATTCTCATTTGCTTTGACATGCACTGTGAGCTGTAAGGTTTTATATAAACAGGTGTGTGGCTTTCCTAATCAAGTCCAATCAGTATAATCAAACACAGCTGGCCTCAAATGGAGGTGTAGAACCATCTCAAGGATGATCAGAAGAAATGGACAGCTCCTGAGTTAAATATATGAGTGTCACAGCAAAGGGTCTGAATACTTAGGACCATGTGATATTTCAGTTTTTCTTTTTTAATAAATCTGCAAAAATGTCAACAATTCTATGTTTTTCTGTCAATATGGGGTGTGGCGTGTACATTAATGAGGAAAAAAAATGAACTTGAATGATTTTAGTAAATGGCTGCAATATAACAAAGAGTGAAAAATTTAAGGGGGTCTGAATACTTTCCGTCCCCACTGTATATCTCATATATCTCATTTATTTTTTAATATAAAAATTGATGTTTATACTTTTACTTTTTTGTAAAAAAAAAAAATATAATCCTATTTATGCTTTCTAATTAGAAAGCAGCATACTTTTTGGCAGCTCATATATAATTGACTAATCTTCTCCTTGCTGGGAAGGGGAGAAAAAGAAGGTGTGACCCTCCTTTCTGATTGGTGTGTAGTCTGATCTCTCCTGTTGCTCAGATTTCATGTCAGTTTTTTATTATAATCCCTGTACACAATCCTGTGTGTACCTTACCTTGCTAGGTGGCTTGTCTCCATCTTTTGTACTTTGTCCTCCATCTTGTCCCCTGCAGGCCCATTCTTGCACATTCCCCCATGAAGCTTTAGCCTGAAACTGAAGCCCCTTTCCATGGCCCGGCTTAGCCAGCATACCCTCAATGCTCTCGATCAGCAGGAGACGCCTTGCCCAGGAATTATCCACCCGCCGCACCTTACTAGACGATGGCCCGGCAGGTCTGGGGACCGAGCAAGTGAGACAGCACTGCGGTGAGTGAAGAATGGTCACGTCTTCAGCAAGGAACACAGCATAGGTCCTGAGGGAAAAGACAGAGAGACACAGCGATGGTCCAGTTAGTCTACGTTAAGGTGAACCAGTTCTCTCCGCATGCAGGAAAAAAAACGGGTTCACTTTAATTTCAACCCCACCAGCAGCACATTACTCCCCCTTCCCCCTGCGCCACTCAGAAGAAAGACAATAGTGTAAGTTCCAAATCACACCATTTGGTGCTCACCAAGGGTTAAATACCTAACCAACCCCCATGTGACAGCACTGGGCCAATCAACAAGCACCAGAGATTTCACATGGAAGAAGGGTTACAACCCCTAAGTACTGAGTATTTTCTCATCTCCCAGCAGCTGACTGGAGTATCAGATAGTAAAGGAAAGGAGAGTTTGTGCTGGAAGGGAGGATTGACCTGGAAGAAGTGTGCAGCCAGTGAAGTCTGAGACACTAGTGAAACCACTGGATGAGAATGACATCCAGGGAACTAGCAAGAAAACCTCCATGATTAAGCCCTGTGGATGGGGCGAAACGCGTTGGTGAATGGGCCTGGATAGGGCTGGGCTGTGGCTGCTTTTACTCTATGACTTGTTGGGCCTTGCTGGTGTGTTGCATTTAAGAGTTTCTCTCTCTCCTATATAGGGAACTCACAACTTGGAAACAAAAAGTCAGCACTGGAAGCACCTATATTTCTATCACGATTCTATCAACAGTCCAAGCTCCTCTTTTTCAGTGTTCACTTATCTTATTTTAAAAGGTATGTTCCAGATTTCAAATTATTCATGGAGCGGAGTACAGAAGAACAACCTACCAGCCCAGGACTTCAGTATTTTATCCAAGCTTGTGCCACACAACTCCCCACTGTTAGTAGTCAGGTGATCTGGGAACCCCAGCATCTGATGCAATGCAGGGGTTCCGAAACACATCCCCTTGCTCTTTTGCATCTCTCACCTGCAGAAATCTTGATGTATCAAAGTCGCAGTTCTTAGCAATTTAGGAATCACACTAATAAGATACAATAAAACCTTGAATTACGAGCAGAATTTATTCTGGAAACATGCTTGTAATCCAAAGCACTCGTATATCAAAGCAAATTTCCCCATAAGAAATAATGGAAACTCAGATGGCTCCTTCCACAACCATTTATTCATAAGTCCTTCAGTTTATAGTCCATTTACAATGATGAGGATAGCGATGACGCCAGGTGTATTATACAAGGATGAGGATGAAGATAATGATCATCATCGTCATGATTTTGTATAATACACCCGGCGGCTGGTGTCATCGCTATCCTCATCCAGTGAGTGACCAGGACATCCGGCCAGGTAGAGTGGTAACTAATACTCTTGATTATTTTTTTCTTAGCAAGTTGCAAGTGAAATTTCAGTTTGAATCCTAAGTCAGCTTTTCATGCCCAGTGTAAGTAAATCATGGAGACAGTGAGCAGACTCTAGAGCAGGGGTCCCCAACCTGCGGCCCGGGGGCCAGATGCGGCCCTTTGCCTGCCTTTATCCGGCCCTTGGGGCACTAATACGAGACCCTATTCTGCCATCTAACACCGAAAATTAAGCATGATTTCACTGACCCTAATAATAGGGCACTATTCCTCCTTATGATATCAACAATGGAGCACTATTCCTCTAACCTAATACCAAATCTGGTGATGTTTACTCCTACTGATGCCAGAAAAATTTCCACTCCCGCTGGCCACGATCTGGCCCTCCTGAAGTCTGAAGGACAGTAAACCGGCCCTTTGTTTAGAAAGTTTGGAGACCCCCGCTGTAGAGGATAGAATTTCACTTTAAGATTAGTTGAAAAGCAGCAGTGCAGCATGTCCTTGCGATGGGATATCCGTCTCCCCCTCCTCCCTCAGGTTAGGGGGCGTATAGCATACTCCCAGTATTATTTTTTCTTAAGATTCATCCCTTTGGAGCTCTACCCATAAGGATTCCACCTCCTCCCTATATCACATCTCTCACATTCACTTGTACATTATTCTTGATATATAGACATACCCCTCCCCCTTTTTACCTTCTCTATCCCTGCGATAAAGGGAATACCCTTGAATGGTTGCCAGCCAATCATGAGAGCTGTTGAACCAGGTCTCTGAAATTCCCACAAAATCAAAATCCTTGTTCAACAGTATCTCTAGTACACCCATCTTGTCCGCCAGGCTCCTGGCATAGGTGAACATGCCACCTAGTTTAGACCGGTCGCATACTGTCCTCTTATTGGGTGTTCTGAGATTGCAAATAGGACTTGTTACTATACTTACCTTGGGTTTATGTGCTTTAGTCAACCTACCACTAATGCCCACAATACTCCCCTCTGGAATATGTTCCACGCTGACCATCTCTACCTCTGGAACCTCCCCCCCGTTGCCTAGGTTTAAAAACCCCTCTAACTTTTCGGCCATCTTCATTCCCAGCAGATCTGCACCCTCTTCATTTAGGTGCAGTCCATCCCTTCTATAGTACTGGTGACTGGTCCAGTCCTCCAGGAACCCAAACCCCTCCTTACTACACCAGCTCTTCAGCCACTTGTTTACTTCCCTAATCTCCCTCTGCCTTTCTGGTGCCTTTCTGGTCTCGAGGTACCGGTAGTATTCCTGAGAATACTACCTTGGAGGTCCTTTTCCTCAATTTAGCTCCCAAGTCCCTAAAATTGTTCTTTAGGACACTCCATCTGCCTCTGACTTTGTCATTGGTGCCAACGTGCACCATGACAGTCGGGTCTTCCCCAGCCCCTCCTAGTAATCTGTCCACCAGATCCGTGATGTGCCGAACCGGAGCGCCCGGTAGACAGCATACAGTTTGGCGCTTCGGTTCTTTGTCACAGATTGCCCTCTCTGTCCATCTAAGAATTGAGCCCCTACCACCAGAATCTGTCTATCTTTTCCCTTTGCCCCCCCCCCCCCCCCCACACTCTTACTGGAGTTCTTCCCCTGGCAGCTAGGAGAGTTCCTCAGCTCCAGCAGTGCTGGTCTCTGACTGGCACCGTGAAATGCTAAATGTTGTACCTTCATTAAATGTAACCATATTGCTACACTTAGAGGCGCCTCTCTTCTCTTTTATACCCTGTTGTGACATGACGCTACTTGTATATCAAGACATCGCTCGTTTATCAAGTCAAAATTTATTTAAGAATTTTGCTTGTCTTGCAAAACACTCTCAGACTAAGTTACTCTCAATCCAAGGTTTTACTGTACAAGCTTGCCTTGGAAGTTGGAATTTGACAATACACTAAGCAGAAAGACCAAGGATATTATACAGCTTAGGATTCGGGAAGCTGACCCATCCTGACCCACCTTTTCGGCAGCGCTGCCCATTCATTTCAATGGCAGGGGCGGTGCGGGAGCGGTGTGTGAAAGCGCTTTTCAGACGCTTTACAGGTGCTATTTTTAGCGCTAAAACGCCTGAAAAGCACCCCAGTGTGAAAGGGGTCTTAAGGTTTGGCAATAAAACCTGGAAGTGGATTGGTTTCTGTGCAGAAGCGAGCCAGCTTTAGTAAATAAACCCCATTGTCTTCTAATATAGGGTATCTTAGATTTTTTTTAATTATGGTATGCCAGCAGATTCTCTTTAATAGTCTGCATTCTCCTTTTTGAGCCAGCAGGTCATGCTTTAGGTTCTTTTTCAAATGTCTTCCTTGAGACTCCTTCAACCCCTCTGTGGAAACACCCTTTCTATCCCCCTTGCTTCGCGTTGGCTCCATCTGAGGTTACAGTAAAGTTAGCATTTTCTGAATATAAAAAAAAAAAAAAGGAAGAAAAACCACTATAGCTGTTCTGACTCTTTAGCTAAGCCCTATTGCTTTTGGAATCCTTTGTCACATACATACAGTATGTAATAAAACATCAGTTTAAAAATATATAACTTAAAACAAAATACCGTATTTATCGGCGTATAACACGCACATTCATTTT